>QNGE01000661.1:0-53466 GCA_008508345.1 Paragonimus westermani
CCGTGCCAACTATGAAGGTCACTCGCCAATGTACTTTGTTAGGCTTTGTCGCACAGTATTTTTGGGGAGCTGGTGACATCCCCGACAAGGCTTCAACCATTTTTGTCATTATTGATACTTCTGTTTTCTTCCCCCCTCAGGGAACACAAAAATGTAAAACATTCAACAATAACTAATATCCGATAAAATTTTGCAAAGAGTGCTTAAGACATCCAGTGTAAAGCTGACCCGCTGAATGCGATGGCTACAAAATAGACCAAACGAAGAAGTACGCAGGTAGTGGCTGACAGTCTGACACATTATTAATAAGCTGCTTGAAAAGGCAAGATATGATACCACTCTCGCCTGAGGATAGCTAAGGCCAAAGACTGGGTAAAAGTTCTACTGTCAGATAGTAAGCCCTTCAGCGTCACTCGGACAGTCAGCTTCATCCAGGTCGCAGCTGAATAGGTTGCTCAACCGATGGTGGTGGTAGTAGGGGGTAATGGTATGAAGCCAAAGGACAGCGGCTGGGTTGTTGTCAAAGGGGCTGGAAATCTCGAGAGTTATGGATGGAGCTACTCAAGAACCAGGCAGCCCATTAGGTCCCTCCTCACAGGCACCACCTAAGTAGACACTAATGCGCTCATCATAACCGCAAGACCAAGAAAAGTCACCAAAGTCTTCGAATCACAGTGATCCTTCTGCTTTAGATATTTTAAGGGTCTAACAATAATGTCGAGTGGGAAGAATTCACCAGGTTAATCGCTTTTGAATGCACGCTCACTAGTCAATTGGGTACACATTTTCAGATCTGTCATCTCATAGAATTCACACATTATTCTAGCCATTGAAGCTTGGAGTGCCCTTGAGACTTCATATACAGAAATAAACGTTATCATATGTTCCGTAAAAATTGCAGAAAGGACGTGGTGCAGCACGTTTCAGCTCACCTAAGGGAGCAGTATACTGCGACCACACTTGATGAGCCATGTCCTGATATGACTAACGATTCCCTGTGGCTATTAGTGTCTGCTGGACCCTGCCAGTTACCCGTAGGATGCGTGCACAGCCTACACAACGCCACTGACAACAACATAGCTAACCTCACTAATGGACTAAGTTGTGTATCAGCCTTACCTTCACAGTACAAAATGATTGACGACTATTTCAACTTGCCCAATATTTCCTGGATTTCTTCCACAGTTGGTACAACTCAAGCCTAGTTTCTCGTACGTGTCGGAAGAAGTGGATGACGCCAATATACTTGAGCAACTGCCAAACTAAGCCACCTTTTGGATCTCAAGTTTATTANGGAAATGCGCTCCCGTCTATCACTTAATAGTAATCGTAACCCCCGCTGTTCCTGTACATGGTGGCGGCGGTGTTTTTCCAACAAATCGGAATTATTTTATTGATTTCCTCTTGAATGGATAGCCCGGTAGTTCGTATGATGTCAGAGAACAGAAACAAGCCTGTATTCAACATCCCAAGCAATTCATCGAATGGACATTAGAGACAAGAACTGATTGCCAGAGGTACGACAAGAATGAAGACAGGAGTTTGGTGAGTTCGTAGTGTTGAAACGTTTATCCCATCGACTGAAAGAATACTACTTGGTAATGTTCTGGCATTGCGCTGGAGAGGGAGGCAGACAGATCTTTACGAACATGACTTTTCCCGACGTAAATGACAGGAATGATCTGAGTGCAGCCATCAGTAGAGGCAGAGTCTTGACCCAGAGAGGCAAAAGAAATTTTTAAAGTCTCACCTTTCAGATGAACCGTCGTCAGTGGGATTCTATCCGTCAGTGTGCATCGGCACTGAAGAAACTGGTTTGGACTTAAAATTTTCGCATGTGCATGGAAGACGATCTTATATGCGATTGAATGGTTTTTGGTGTTCGGGACGTTGCGGTGCCAAGGGTAGGACAGTTAATACTCAACTAGTGCATTAGTAATGGCAACAGCGAAGCGGCTGGGGAGCAGATAATCGAAGGCTTTCAACAGTGAAAATAAAATGTAGCCCAGTGAGACCAGTCAGGTTTGCTGTGTGCCTGATCCAGCTTCGCAATGGACACCATGAACAACCGAAGGATAAATGTCCGGCGTTTTGGGAAAATCGCATGAAGTGTCAGAAGAAGATCGGCTTCACTAAACAGTGCAAGTTACCATCCATCGTACGGACCAATGAAGATCCATACGTCCAACAAATGCCGAATGGCGTGCAAGATGCACTTGAATCAAGAAATGTTGACGACGAACTTCTTGTTGGATACAAAGGATGACGGTATCAGTTAGAACCGGGAGCATCTGTCAACGTTATACTGACAGTTTGTCCTCAATGGATTCAAAACGAAAATGTTAGGGAATGCAATTGCACCGATTAGAAATCCGAAGAATAGCAAATCTGGTGTTTGACCTTTTCCGCTGTGGAGGGCGACTCAACGCCAGTCCCCGGACTAGATTTCATCTAGACAATTGACTTTGTGACCTCTCATCACGAAACATCTTCAAGGCGTTCTACGTGTCTCAACTGTTAAGTCAGTGCTCCCCTGTGTTAGATTCCATTTTGGGTTGTACTCTAGGCGGTGTTAGTCTTTCAGTAGCCTATAATACCGTACCGATTGCATTAAACGCCGAGGAATTTTTATTGGCCAACCTTGAGCTGTAATTAATAGCGCCAGCAAATGGGTGTAACAACTGGGTCGGTTAGGTTGCAACAACTTTGGAGAAGCCTGGTGGTATTCATATGTGCACCGTGTCCAGACAACCTGATGCCCTATTCAGACAGGAACGATACAGGTTGCCGAATACAAATGATCCTTTGCCCGAACTAAACCAAGCCTGTTGTTTTACAAAGGCTGCTTTGTCGTGTGCATACTAACAGCCGGTCTGGGTGGAGAATTCAGGCATATGAACATACTTGTTCCACCTCTTGAATGTTTTTGGTGGCTGTGTTTACTATTTGGATTGGATGCCGGGCGAGGTTGTTTAGAAACGTCCCGCTAACTCCAAAGGACGACGTTCGTGGTACACGGATGCACGAGTACAAAGCATGACCAGAATCTTGAAGTTTCTCCAATAAGGTGCACGCCGTAATTAACAGCGCAATCACGCAATAAGAGAGTTTTACGGGTGACAGAATTGACCTTTTGTCGCCACCCACTCACGTCTGAAGGACCGAAGTTCGATTCAGACAAATTGAAGGTGAACGAAAACATGCCTCCCGGAAAATGCCAAGGCGGTTTCACGTCTTAGTGGCATGACCAATTATCTGAATCGGCTTATGTCAAGGTTGGCTGATATAGCGCGTCTAATTAGGCAGAAGTCAAGTGGATGTGGGGCGAGGCCCAGCAATCGTCGTCTGACGAGAAAAAACGCTTCTTTTTATAACTACGGTGTCGACATAGAACGTTTCCAAGAGTCACCTGACAATTCCACATGATAGCAGTCAGTCAGGTCTTGGAACTCAGCTACTACATCAGGGAAGACTCACTGACCACAGAAGTCGATACCTTTCAAGTGCGGAACGAAACTGCGCGCAAGTCGAATGGGAATTAGCTGTAGTTTTCGCTGTATAACGCTTCAACGCCTACACATTCGGAAGGAAGGCAGTGGTACACATAAATCACGAACCCCTGATGGCAATACTGAAGAAATCATGGGGTGCCGTGCCCCGACCTCTACAACGGATAGTGATCAGGCTGAAATGCTACGACTGTGAGTTAGTCTACCAGTCCAGAGGCAACCTGCACATTGCAGATACTCTTCCTCGTACTTGTGTGTCAGATTCCGCGATGGAAGATTCTGAGTTTGAGACAGCTACATCATTGGACTACAGAAAGGTGGAACCAAATGAGGTGACAGGAAAGGATCAATTACTTCAGAAGCTGATTTGAGTTATAGAATATATGGGTGGCTACACGGATGAAGGAAATCTGCCCGAAGAACTGCAAGTATTTTTCGAAGACCGTAATCAGTTTGGCTAAGAGGAAATAATAACTTTCAGAAGAAAGAGGATAGAGACCCGAAGGAGTTGCAACTGAAGTTTGTCGAACGAGTCCATGTGGCACGTGCTTGGGTGTTCAACTATGTTTGGACAGCAAAGAGACTACTTTTAGTCGTGCTTGTTCGGTAAGATAAATCAGTACATAACCAGGTGTGAACTTTGCAGAAGGTACGATTCAAGCCAAGTGAAGAAATTGATACTGCTGGGAGAACTTCCGAAAGACCCCGGCAACTAGTTGCGGTCGATTTACCCACGCAGGACGAGAAACAGAACCTAGTCACCGTGGAATATTTCTCATAGTGCTTCGAAATCGACTGACTAATCGGTACCGCTGAGGGTGCAGTTATCAACAAACTGCGTGCTCATTCCGCTCGCCATGGCATACTGGAGGTGTTCTTCCCTGGTAATAGTCCTTACTTTGTGAGCGCGGAATTCAGGTCGTTCGCAGAAGAATGAGAGTTCCTACTTCGAACAAGCAGCCTATACCACAGTCAACCATACGGAAGGACCGGGGATGTAGGTAGGTCCGCCAGAAGTTCGCTACAGGTTTTTCCAGAGACAGACAAAAATCCATATGTAATGTTTCTAGAAGGAAGAAACATGCTGATCGAGTGCATTGAATGGCGTACGACGCAGCAGGCATTCGGGAGAAGGGTGCGGACAAAATTGCCGACGGCATCCAAACTGTTACGTTTTGACATAGTAGACGAATCAAACATACGGAAAACGTCATAGACTACGGCAAAAATGTACTATAATCGCGGGGCTGAGAAACTTGAAAGCTTCAAACCAAGAGATAGGGTTTGGGTTTAGTGGTCCATGAGAATTCGAGAGATTGGACACGTGGTGTGGTGGTCATCGTTTGCTGGTGTAGGTCATACGATGTTGATGCAGACCGGATGGTGAGAGGGAAAAGTCGTATATATTTGGGGGAGCAGAATTTGCTGGAATGAGGAACCCATGGTACGAGGAAGCTGAAATCATCAACGGGTGAAAGTGTACAGGCTTATCAAAAGGGAATGGTTGTAATATGTTCGGAATAGAGCGGCTTCTCGATCGCGGAATGTTCAGCTAATCAATGTTTGCGCTAATGATGAACGCGTGCAGTCGAGATGTTAAAAGCAACTTCGTGAGGAAACAAAATAATAATCTGGCTTGTCAAGGCGCGGGAACGTCTATCACTCAATAGCAATCGCAAACCCCGCTGTTCCTATATATGGTGGTGGTGTTTTTCCAATAAATCGGGAGTGTTTATACTGCATAAACTTTGGTTCTGTTTTCCCCTTGATTGAGTAGCCCAATACTTCACAATTTTTCTACAATTTTACATCGTTTCCAACTGTATTCTTATTGCATTATCACAGTATATTTGTCGCTTCTGTGCGATAACTTATCGCTGTGGTGATTTTAAGTCTCAAACTGCATGGCTAAATAAGTCCTTGTTTTGAATAAACCGCGTTCCAGCTGCTGGTTTGTGAATGTCGTAAGCCAGTCACTAGGTTATTTACTGCGACACCTCTGAGGAGCTGCATAACGGCCGGCGCTTCACGCTGACCGAGGTTGCATTAATGTTTTGTGGGCGGCATTAGCGGTTGAAATGGGTTTGTTCATACTGCTGTTCAATAGTGGAAGTCTTTTCACGGTTACTATGGAATTTAGAAGGTTTTTGGGGTACTGGAAAGAGGAAAAGTGCTCCGAAGGTTCCTGTCAAAACGCGGAAGTGTAATGCACAGGAGGTGGTTGCAAAACAGTGGGGGAAGATAGCCGCTCTTAATTTTAGGATGGACGAAATTGTAAATGACATGATGAAACTGCACACCGACGGCGAAAAAGCACTTGGAAGATCCTGAAACATTCTAGTCCTCCGTAATGAAGAACCAGTGAGCAGGCAATTAAAGATCAGAAAGGGGCAGAAAAAGGGGGATGACGGAGATTCATCGTATATCAGGATCATCTGCAGACGCCAGTGTCAAACCGCAATTTAGGTAGCCGGAAGTTATGCAATTTAACGCTCAATTCGAAGGGAAAAGTGATTGCTGCGTGGATTCCAAATTTGAAACTGTTCGTATAATTCGCATTTTTGATACGTTTTACTCCTTATGTTATGTCCATATTTCGGCTACGTCCAGGTGGCACTAACAGTATCATGTACACAAATTATGAGAGCTCAAACTGGTGGTCAAATAAGATTAGCTGGTGTTAATAAAGGCTACTTCATGCCTTGAAGTCGATATTGTTCGTCCGTGAGGCAAACTTCCTAGACCCAGAGTTAGTGCTGGTCCTCTCATACGAACTGCTGTTAAATGTGGTGAAGATAAACTGGTGGTTTCCACCAGCACCTTCTGAACTAAGAAATGTTTCATTCCCGAGGACAGTGTGTTGTTAGGCTTAATCGGGAAGATGTTTAAGCTGGAAACTGAGCTTGACCAACCAAAGGCAAACTAGGCTGCGTCTGATTTCTTGAACGAAAACCTTGTCTCCTTATCTCATATCTTCAGAGTGCCCGAAGGTCCAGATACAGAGAATATTTGGGGCACAGGCATGTTTTTCAAAATGACAGCAATTAGTACCACGGAACCAACGCGTTCCTCAAAAAAGTGTCACTGTGTTCAATGTGCCAGATACGCTGCAGTTGGAGGGCATTAAAAGAGTACTCTCGAATTTTGTAGTCATAGATCGATCGTCATACGCCTGTGCGCAGCTTTGTGAGAAAACAAATGTGTCACTTGCTTTTACTCCAATTTCGGAGCCAAACAGTTGCAAAACAGTTTGTCCAATGTCAGGGCCTTACAAAGTCTAAGACCTCGCCAAGGCGGCTAAAGATTATGGAGGGCAGAACGTCCCTGGGGAAGGAATGTCAATACCTCATAACAGGCACCCCCAAACCTGGGAGTTTGATCCGGGGCCCATTCAAACTTATTATAATGATGTCCAAATATGATGAATTGGGTCTCTATGATTCTGTAGCGTAATTTTATTGCGCCGCGCCCAAGCTTATCAACGATCTTGACGACAGTACCGGCGATACAAGAGGGGTGAACAAATTATCTGACTTGACTGATCTAACGGTGGTTCTTGATAATTTTGACGGAGTGCCGAACGTACCAGTAACTCCGGTCAAGGAGTTAACTAGCAAACGAGAACACGTAAATAACTGCAATCATATTGAATCAAATGAAGCGTCTAGATTCCAACCTATCCGTGCGGCAGTTGAATCAAGCAAGCTAAGAATTCCCCCGACTTCTAATCGAAGACACACCGGTTTTTCCATTTTTACCCTGTCCCAAGGGAATCCACTTACTTACTACAAGTGGGGTATCGGTGATAATAAACCATCCGCAACTCACCACCCTACGAGCCGCTCAAGGATACTTCCTTGGCATCATAAGGGAAAAACAAACGTGGAAATCAAACCCCAAACTTAGTGAATATGAGGATGCATTTATTGCCAGCCCTTAATTTTGAGCTTCTGTCCGATGTCGGCAATCTCTCACGTGGTCCATCTTTTGATGCGAGGCCCAACCGCAGTCTATAACTAACCCCAGGGCTACTAGTTCAACATTGAACGCCTCTCCCAATATAATTAACCCTACAGTAAAAACGCACTCCTCAACCCAACTTGCGATCTCTATGCTGACAACGTGCACGTGGGCCTAACCAGATCATTCGAACCTCACCATTTTTGATGAGGCACATTCTGTTCAACCCTCTCCCACCAAGCTCGTCTCCCATCGGTCCACTACCCCACCATAACCTGGTGATACATTTAGACACTTTGTTATGGAATCAAATACAGGCACCACATAAATAGACACTAATGCGCTCATTATAACCGCAAGACCAAGAAAAGTCACCAAAATCTCCGAATCACAATGATCCTTCTGCTTTAGATATTTTAAGGGTCTAACAATAATGTCGAGTGGGAAGAATTCACCAGGTTAATCGCTTTTGAATGCACGCTCACTAGTCAATTGGGTACACATTTTCAGATCTGTCATCTCATAGAATTCACACATTATTCTAGCCATTGAAGCTTGGAGTGCCCTTGAGACTTCATATACAGAAATAAACGTTATCATATGTTCCGTAAAAATTGCAGAAAGGACGTGGTGCAGCACGTTTCAGCTCACCTAAGGGAGCAGTATACTGCGACCACACTTGATGAGCCATGTCCTGATATGACTAACGATTCCCTGTGGCTATTAGTGTCTGCTGGACCCTGCCAGTTACCCGTAGGATGCGTGCACAGCCTACACAACGCCACTGACAACAACATAGCTAACCTCACTAATGGACTAAGTTGTGTATCAGCCTTACCTTCACAGTACAAAATGATTGACGACTATTTCAACTTGCCCAATATTTCCTGGATTTCTTCCACAGTTGGTACAACTCAAGCCTAGTTTCTCGTACGTGTCGGAAGAAGTGGATGACGCCAATATACTTGAGCAACTGCCAAACTAAGCCACCTTTTGGATCTCAAGTTTATTATGGGTATCCTCTCGGCTACTGTGTCCGCCATGGAACAATTTCCAGGAGGTAATCACGTCTGATCTGAAGGCTATGGAGAATTTGCCATCATGCATCACCACCATATCAAATTCGTCGGCAGGAAAGTGTTCATCGCTCTGCTTAGGTTCTTGAGGTGGAACACATTTTCTCTACTCTCTGACCCTAATGCTGCAAATGAAGTATTTCAGGTTTCGCATAAACACCCTGGCTCTGAAAAAATCGAAACTCCATAATGTGTGCGGTAAAGACAGATTACTTGCTCCAAAGAAGCAAGGTAAACTCGACAGCTTCAAATCACATAATCGGGAAATGCGCGATTTCTCTCTTACTATGCAAATACATGAGATATAAGATACTGTAGAATATGAAACAAAAATACTCCCCCTTACTGAAGAAAAACGTGCGCTTAACGGCAGAGAGGAGACGCAAGAACTGTGAGAAGGACCCCATGACCTCAGTGACAACCTTATGGGACAAAACTCTCCTGGATGATCCTGTTGCAATCTGTAAGGTTTTTAGTTTATATGTTCCTGCTCCCCTCAACAATGGAGGAAATCTTTCGCTTCCACCTCTCCCTACAAACACGAGTGAGTTCCTAAGCCGTGTTTCTGTTAATGCAATGAACATACGCTCTCAGTTAGCTGGTAAGAGACCCTCTTATATTCCTGGTTCTGATGGCATTCTGCATGTTGCTGCCAGGTACGGGGAGAAGGACATTTTCCTACATTTGCTTAATAGATATACACTTTCTTTAACGTCAGGTTTCTTCGATTTGGAGTAGGAAAGTTCTGTAATTAGGTCTCGCTGAAAAGTAGCTGGCGACGGGATGTTAGAGATAATCTCCCTGGAAAGGATGATGAAATGTTGCATGGCTGAAATCTTATCATCACAGCATTTTATAGACCACTCCCAACATGGGTTTCTCAGCAGAATTTCCTGAATAATGTGCCATTTGGAACTCCTTGCTCATGTTACACAATCCGATTATTTAGGCGATGCAGTTATTATACTGTAGGATATACAAAAGTCTTTGGACTTCATGTTTTATAAGTTTCCTTTGCTCAAAACAGCATGTCCCGAATGCGTCCTGGTGACCTGGAATTTTTCTACCCCACTATGGAGCTTATGTTGTTTTATTCATATGACTGGTGTACTGTTCTATTATCGCTTATGTTTACGGCGTGAAGTTATGCGTATGGCTTGCATTTCGTGCATTGATGGCGCTCACTTAAGCGGACATCCCGCAGATGCGTTGAGAAACATACCGGCACACCCACCACTCACCAAGTTCGCACAAGTCTACGAAAAAATATCATATACTCAGTAAGAATGACAGAGTAACTGAGCTGTCACGGGGCCGACGTCAACTCACACCGGACAACAAAACTGACACAGAGTATAGCAGAGTCGCCCTTCCCGAGAAGGCAACAGTGTGAGTTACTTCAGAGGGACCGTGCATTCAAGAGATGGACACGGCATACTGGCAAAGGTACCAGCCACCGCTGCAACTACCACTACAGTAATACGTAGCGGTAGGCCCAAGGTTGGTTATCGGCTAATTGAGAGTTAGGAAGTCACAATCGACACGAAGGTGAGCACCTCTTGCATGATGAAACACGGGACAAAAGTAGGGAAAAGACAGGGAGCTTCAATCAGAAAACCGAGGTCGAAAGAAACACTGACCTGAAGAAAACCCAAGCCAAAGACTAGGTAAAAGTTCTACTGTCAGATAGTAAGCCCTTCAGCGTCACTCGGACAGTCAGCTTCATCCAGGTCGCAGCTGAATAGGTTGCTCAACCGATGGTGGTGGTAGTAGGGGGTAATGGTATGAAGCCAAAGGACAGCGGCTGGGTTGTTGTTGTCAAAGGGGCTGGAAATCTCGAGAGTTATGAATGGAGCTACTCAAGAACCAGGCAGTCCATTAGGTCCCTCCTCGCAGGTGGGAGATCTGATACGCTGAAGTTATCTGGTCAAGCGTTGCATGAAAAGAACCCCAACTTTTGGAATGTGAATGCCTGCTGCACTGGTAATAAGCGTGGAAGCCTAGGGAGCCCAGCAAAGGTTTCGGCTTCACAGGTGTGGCTGAGAACTGGCCTAAACCTGAGATAAATTTGAAGGACTGCCATCCAGGGGGCCTTTTCGTCCACAGACAGAACTGCATGGATTGGTGCGCGGGTGGAGAAGAATTTCAGCTATTAACCACTCAGCACAAGCAGTGGGAGGCATCACAGTATGGTTCCTAAAAAACCGACTTGCACAAGGATTCAAGGCTGGAAGTTCAAGCCACTTGGGTCCAGCCATTTTGTCTGTGGCGATATCCAGACAATTTCTGTCGACCCCAAAAACATCGATTAAAAACCGGGTGTTGCATGGCTTGTGAGGGCTGTGAAAAGTGCCGAGAATGGAGTAAAATACTGATCCAACAATGCCTAACTTAGGTTGGAACTCAACAACACTCTGAAATGACCCGTAGAATAACAGCTAACAACCTCAACTGGGGAGTCGTTCTAGTGAGAAAAAGGAAAGAACCTTTGCCTAGGGCATGTCGGAGGTCGAAGCTTGTGGAGCTTCTGGTTGCGAGCTCTTTGACGGTTATCATCTACCAAAGTAAATAATTGCTGCGCGAGTCCCACGCTAAGAGGAACAGGACCACATTGCGCACAGCCGGATAGTGCTTCCTGTGCACCTCCACAGCCACGTGGGGGTTGGAGAGAGTTTTCTCATCCAGAAGCACTGAGAGCTCAAAGGCTCTCTGATGGCGCGCTTATCCGAGTAGTAAGGTCTAATCCTCTTGGGTTATCAGTAAGATGTTCGTCTGTAGCTGTCAAGTACGTTGACTGATTTCCAGCCCGCAACCGTTACCCAAACAGCGAAATGCTTCTAGATCCTCTGGCCCGCCTGTTAGCATTTGTTTAGAGAATTGACGATAAATAACGCCAAGAAGGCGGCGTGTATTTCGTTGAAGCCGTGAACAAGAGAAGGAACTGCACACCTCGCGAAGAAAAAATGGCTCATTAGCCTCGTGAAAAGCACCGTTAAAAGGACGGTAGTTTGAAGTCATTGAGTCAGGTTCGAGGCTGAGGGTACTTAGACAGCGTCCCACTGAATCAAAATCTGCCTCCTGTAAACTCTCGGCTGAAGTCTACATGTCGGTTCCTAAAGACAGTCGTTAATCCTGGACGTCTGGTGGTTCTTCGAGCTATGCTCAGTCTACTCGCAACGCCTGTCGGCTGGATGGATCTTGAACAGTCGCGACTGTAACACGACGAGCGTCTATAAGTTGTGGTCCTGCTGAGCTGCCGAGTCTGATCCAAAAAGACGGCCGTAAAGGCGAGTTTCTTGTTGATAAGGTGCCAAGGTACACCAACAGGGAGTGTTCACGAGCTTCTCACACTCCTACTCTTTAAGTCAGCATCTCCAGGCCCCTGCTTGACGTGCATCATCCGTGTTAGATCTGCTAGTTACTCGGTACAAACAGGACATTGTCGACCTGGAAACTGCGGCCCCGCTCGGGAAGAGTGACCGTTGTGTTCTGTACTACAAAGTCCGCGCGAAGAAAAGGCCTCCCTGAAAAAAATTCATCCGTCATCTTGGTTGAATGGATATGGCGTGGCTTCTGAAAGCGACACGGAGCATGTCCTGGGCTCCGAGCAGAAAACGTTTCTCTTGAAGGTAAGTGGAAATTCATTGAAGGGAGGCTTGTACGACTCATGAGTCAGTTTGCACCTCTATCACCAAGGAGAGCATGGAACCGTCCGCCCGTTGGAGACCAACGGCAAGTAGAGCAATTAACGAGAGAAAACAAATGTTGGAAAAAATGCAGAAAAACGGAAGCCATCCTGGTTGGCCGAAGTACAAAGCCTGTAGAAACACAGGTTGCAAGGTCCGGCAGAATACCGCTTCAAAGCAGGCCTTGCATGCAAGGCGAAAGCAGCTCCGAGACATTTTTACTTCCTGTGCAATCTGAAGGATGTTGCAGGCGAACAATAGCAGTCCTACTGTCACCGGACCGTAGATGGCACCAACCACGTGAGAACGTAAGGTGTAGTCGTTTTTAGGAATGATTTCAGCGATTTCAGCGATTTTCAGCGATTTGCACACGGGTTCCAGGCTGGAGGCCCAATCTACCCGGATCTAGTCAGTTTGCTCGTTTCAATGTCCGGCGGTTTTCTGTTGACCTGAAAGACAGTCATGGAAAACGGGGTGTAGCACCGCTCTTGGGGGTTACAGAAAGTACCAATAACAGTGTAAAATAACAATCTAGCAAAACAGGATAAATTATTAATTTAATGGTTCATTAAGTAGGCGAGAATCCAATAACACTTTGAGACGGTTTTTGGAATAGCAGCTAACAATCTCTAGTGGTAGGTCGTTCCAGTAGTTGATAACCCTATAAGAGAAGAACTGTTGTCTCAGGAAGGTCCGAGGTTGAAACATATAGAGCTTCTTGTCGTGACCTCTTCGACTGTTATCACTTACTAGGGTGAACAATTGTTGCACGAGTCCTTTGCTAAAGAGGAAGTGTGTAAGAGCTAAGTCGCCGCGGAGTCTACGAAACTCAAGTAGATGAAGATCGAGAATTTTAAGGCGAGACTCGTAAGATAGATGCCGTAAGCCAGTGACCATTTTGGTGGCTACCCGCTGGACACGTTCAATGGGGGGTAAGTCCTTCTTTAAACCGGTGTAGACGACTTGATTGGCATACTAGAGCAATAGTCTTATGTAGTCTCTGTAAGGCGTGCGAAAGGCGCGCTTTCCAATCCGGGGGAAGGTTCGTTTGATCGTCCCGAGAGTCATGAGACCCCTTTAGGCGGCCAGCTGGTGATGATAAGAGAAGGACAAACCAGACGATGGCCAGATCCCTAGGTCTTTTTTGAGGTCTACTTTCGTGATATCTACTACACTTTGTGCACCATGTATCACGAATAGGTTCCCGGAGTCTCCTCCGAGTGACGTGCGCACACTTAATGTCGTTTAGAGGGAGACTCCGATCATCTGACCAGCGCTTAATACGATCAAGGCCAATGTGCAATGCATTGGGGTCACAGGCGTTCCAGATTTTTAAGTCGTCGGCATAAAGGAGGGCGTTGCTAGAGATCAACTCGGGGAGATCATTGACGTGAATAAGAAACAACAATGGACCAAGTACCGATCCTTGAGAGACTCCCATAGAGACTGGGGATGGAGACGAAAGGCCTGAACTAGTTTTTACTCTGAAAGTCCTGTTACCAAGAAAGGAGGTTATCCAGCGGAGAACTTCTCCTTGGATCTCATAGGCTTCTAGTTTATGCAACAGAGGACCGTGTGGGACACGGTTGAAGGCTTTGGCAAAGTCGAAGAAGATAGCATCCGAGATATGACCATTGTCTTTGGCCTCCGTTAGGCTATCCATGAAGATTAACATATCAGTTATGCATGACCGATCGGGAAGAAAGCCATGCTGGGTCGAAGAGGAATGATTATTGGAGATGAAATGCTTAAAGATAGCGCGTTTTAACAGTCGCTCCATTATCTTGCATAGGATGCTGGTAAGCCTGAAATTTAGTCAGCCGGTTTCTATCTGAAATGCTGACAGGGAACCAGACCGAACTCATAAATCAAACAGAAAACCATTCAGCAAACATGATGGCGTAAGGTTGATGTATTTTGATATTTGGCATGAAACACAGTGAAAACGTATTGTGGTCTGGGAGTACAAACTCTCGTTTATCCCCAAAAACCGTGCGATGTTGAGCGCTTCAGCATTTCCTCACGGAAATTCTGATGGAAGCATCTTCACAACGCGAAGTAGACTACGAAGGCGAACCTGGTGCTTTATAGAAAAAGCGAAATTTTCTCCAACGGACTTGCGAATAGTCTGTTTTGCTCACTGCAGCACAGCTAGTACACTCGAGCAATTCTACGCATTTGTTCTGAAACACCCATTTCAATACTTCAAAATATCCGAAAAATCCCCTTCCGCGACCAACTGGTCATCCCCAACTAACTTCACCCTCGAGACACCATTTCGGCGAACTACACAGTTGCCGAAGTAGGGGATCTGTTGGGCGAAGAAGGCAAACTGGCCACTAATGAGACGGAGAAATCCAACCTCCTTCGTGAGTTTTTCCAGGGGTTAACAGGATGGACGGCGTGAACAAGATCCCACTGAGATTGATAGGGTCCGGACTTCACAGCAAAACGAACCACGTACTTCTCACCGAGAAAGAGGTTGGGATGGTCTTAGGTTCCCTTGAGCCCTTAAATTCTGCAGGAGCGGATGAGATCCATTCAGGTACAGTTGAACCACTGGCGAGATTTCTGCGGCGTCCTCTATGGCAGCTCTTTACAACTTCCTTAAGGGAGGGGAAAATCCCAGACTAGTGGGACGTAGTCACTGTGGTCACCATTCGTAAGGGAGGCTCGCAAGCCAAACGAAACAGTTACAGACCAGTGAGCCTGGCGAGTATAGTTGGGTAATGCCCGGAAAGGTTAACCAGGGACGGAGTTTCAATGCATCTGGTTGGAAACCGTTTCTTAGTATTGCACAACAGGTCTCCAGAAGGGGAAATCTTGTCCGTCTAACCTTTCGTATTCCATGGATGGGGCCACAAGAAGGTTGGATGAAATTAGGAAAGTCGGGATATGTTACTTTGACTTAGCAAAGCTTTTGATTTGATTAATCCCTGTTACCTAATGCATAAGTCAGTGTGATTTTTTATCATCCACTAGGTGATAGGCTGCATGAAGGATTTCTAACGTATCAGATTTTCTAACATAAATGTTCGAGACAAAATTCCTAAGGTTGTCTTAGCGCACAGCATTGTCCCGCACTTATCCACCTCGATTCCTCTACCTCCCCTCGATTTTTGTAAATTATCCCACAACGGAAATGGAAATCCCATGCTCTGCATTTGCAGATAACATCAAGTTATCGGAGCCATTTAACTTAACTAGTTTAACGCAGGATCCCGATGCAATAGTCCTGTGATCTCCCAAATGCTCCTACGTGTTTAATCGTAACCGGACTTCTAGAATCATCTAGCTCCAAGGGTCTATTTCCCATTGAGTGTGCTTAGAATGCTGAAGACCTGAGAGCTTTGAAAAAGGACGATTTCAATCCGCCAACTCATTGCGTAACGGCTGCACAAATAGTCTGCATTGGTCTCTTTGTACATAGGATGGTAATGTCCAACAGGCGGTTGGGAGCATTTCTACCGTTATATGAAACCGTATATCCGCCACATCTGAATCACCACATGCACGCACTCTTCAGTTAAAAATATCCAGCACATTGAGACAATACATCAATTTGTTGATCGAATACACAGGCTACATCCTGACCGACTACGAGATCCAAGGTCATTTTTCATGAGAAGGAAAAGGAAGGGAGATCTTATTGAGATCTTCTGAACTCTCGGGGGCAGGAGCGCCGTAAAGGTTAGAGATTTATATAATCAGGTGGGTCGAGACCCCCTCGTCATAAGTCATAACACTGATGTATCACATCACAAACCTTCAAGATTATAGCCGGTTCACATCTGCGATCTAAGTCTCACAAACCAGTATGTGCTTCTTGAGAGTACGTACCCAAAGGTGCATCATTCTTGACACCGGCTTGAACCATCATTCCGGCAACATCTTCGGCGGATCTCTTATTTGTTTACTGATGCGTAGTCAGGGATTTAGTTTATTTTCAAGTTGACCATTACTCACATTTGATCGCAGCCTTCGCGANTATTTTCAAGTTGACCATTACTCACATTTGATCGCAGCCTTCGCGATCAGATAGAATTTCCAGCCAGCCTCTTTCAAAAAGAAGCCCCAGACTCGATTTTTGCTCTCATTAGAGCTCGTCAGTAGTGCTTAACCTTGCCACGGCCGGGATTTGAACTCCGGCCATTTCAACATTGAGGCCACCGTGCTGACCACTGCGCCATCGACCTCACATTAGGCACGACCGAATCATCAAATCTGAACGCTCAACCACTCTCGCTTGTGAGCAATGATCAGCTTGCCCGATCGTCTCGAGAGGAGACACAGTTACTGCCTGTTAACTCTAATCGATAACCCCGCGATTAGGACTTCTAAGACAGGTCAAAATCTCCGAACTCATTAAGCCTCATTAAACCTCATTAAACCTGCCTCATGATTGGAATGGCCGAAGTTCAAATCCCGACCGTGGCAAGGATATGCCTTACTGATGAGCTCTAATGTGAGCGAAACTCGAGTTTTCGAAAGAGGCTGGCTGGAACGTCTATCTCTTATTTGTGCCTGGGAGTTCAGAATCCAGAATGCTGTTCGTGTCAGTGCAATACACGATAGTCCTTGTGTGGCTAGACTGTCGCTCGTCCTGACATTATGTGTTAAAACATTTCACCCGATGGAGATTCTGATAAAACCTCAGTGGTTTTCAGTACATCCAGTTCCAAATGCAACTAGAAAATCCGTCCGAAACTAGATCTACTCATCTGGGTGTTCTCAAACTTTTGTTTCCCCACCGTAGAGTGATCGCAGCAATATTCGTGCTTTAACCTGAGCATGACAAAACAGGTTTTCCTTCATAAAGACGGAAAATTTTTCAAATAATTAACAGGATTTGCGTGGATGGTTTTCAGAACACTCTTAGTGACATCGGACAATTCGTTTAGTGGCGCGTACCATGTAGTCCTAGTAACACAGAGTCGGACGGTCAAAAAATACAGTTTAAACGATCAAACGTTGTGGTTATACTGAAAGGACTTACAATAAAACAATGCACGTCCTGCATGTAACTTAGTCGTCACTCAATCTGTTCGTTGAAACAGGCGTTCGAACGAGGAATACCGGGAAGCAATTTCGTAAAGCAGCCAATAGGAAATGAATTCTTCGAATCAACAGGGTCAGGCTGAGGGAACGCAACGAAAAATGCTGCAGTAAGACAGTTTTGGCAAATACTTGAAGGCACTCATAAGTAACGAGAGAACAGATATACACACACTGCGCAAAGGCATTTTACAAAATCCTTTGTATCTGAGTACTGCACGCATCCAAAACAAACGATAAAAGTTTGAAACTAATCGTATTGATATTCCATGAGCTCCGTGGAACGATTGATAAGACGTTTTGAAATGAATTGTGTTCCAGCAACTCAGGCGTAGAAAAATTACACCATCCAGAAAGAGAACCTAGATGTTTACAAAGCTCTAGTGCGCATGTCCTCTTACTCAATGCTCCTCATGCACTCACTAATAAAGCTAGATGCAAATTAGGAATATGAATGAATAGTAGGTCCAAAGTACATTATGCAAAATTTATGTCTCCGGAGAAACTAAGCAATATCGATTAGAAAATTTGCCTAGAGAGGTTTACGGTCCAGCTTTGAGCGCACGAGGAAGCTAAAATTGCGTGTAGAACCACTAGCACATACAAGCCGGCATCTAAGCAGAAGCCTTTACACGTCTCAAGCGGACAGCAAAAAACATCCCCACTATCCTACCTAAAAGTTAAGCTGACATTTTCAAGGTATTCTATACCTGGCAGGTAGACTGTGATAATTTCAGGGTCGTTACAATATTTTGAAAAACACGCAATCAAACTGTCGGTGACCGAATGCAGGAAATGTTATAAAGAAGCCAAAAACGGAATGAAACGCTAGGCGTTTTTCACGTTCGATGCTTATGGCCAAATAATGCGACCGGTAGTTGCCCGAATAATTCCACCTATGGAGGATGAAGAAAGGTCCGTCAGCCTGCTCAGGATGAAGCTCAAAACTCACGTCGATGTCGTTATTCAAAAGGAGCTCAGGCGGTCCAGATATGAACTAAGCGTTTGACGTCCGTCAGTGTGCCCTCGAAATTATCAACAGAAGTCGGTGAACTATGGTCCGTGTGCTGGCCTCCTTCCCAGATATCAGAGACCTGCGTGGACTTTGCCTCGTTAGGGTTCAAGCTCGTCATCCTTGTGACCACAGGTTACATTGAGGCACAGAGATCGCTGGAATCCTCGAGATATCTCTGGGCGTGGAGCTATATAGTGCTTTCGAGGAATGTTGGCATGCGCGCTCCCTGTTCATCGCTATTCGAAGCATTAGTCATTTTTGCTCATGAACGGTTTGAACGATGGTTGACAGAGATCGCGCACGTCAAAGTTTCTTGGAAGCACCACGAGTTTCTCCGCACGGAATTTACTCACGTGTTTCCACAATCTCCGTACCTTAATAAAAACCCGTACGGGGTAAGGTGTGATACCGCTTTGACTGAACAACACTGCAGCTCACCGAACAGCACTCGTGAAATCCATGTACAGCTACTCGAGGGGAAAGGAAGTTTCCCCTTTTGGCAGCTGTGGATAAAGTGCGCAAGGTGCAAACACTCAACGCGGCGGTTCTGTAGTGCATTTCCTCAGTAGAGCATTTAGCTGCAAGTGGTTAGTGTTTTAGAGGACTACGCATTTGCATCTATTTCGAACGCCGCGGGAGTCTTTCAGTCACACGGCGCTGGCTCTCATATTTTGCCTCGCGAGCGTCGAAAGCGATCGGTGAATAAGCGCCTTATTCTGCGCGAGAGAGGTTAGCAAGTAAGGTTATCCTCGGAACTGTGGCCACTCTAGAATTAAGTTACCACGCTACCGCTGCGTCCATGTACATTTGTTGCACCGATCTCGCCCGCCCAGCTTTCACTTACCACAGAAACTTCTGGTGAACGCAAGTCGAGTGTTCCAGGTTTCATCACTTGTCCTTGATTCCCACAAGCACCGATAACTCCTATTCCGTCATTGTAATGTGCGTAAAACTTTCTAGATTTAAAACTAACATGCTCCTGCCTACGACTGTATTTCGGAACGACCCACGTTAACTTATCTGCAGCAAAATCAGATTGTGCCGCAACAGGCGGAATGCTCAGATGATATGTAGGGGTTGAGTCTTGTCGGGAGCCCTACGCTGACATTCAGAATCTGTAAACAGCTCCAATTCGGAAAGACCGCTTCCAATATCGGCGATAACTCACAGTCAACCTGCATTCGGTCTTGAAAGCAAATTCCATTTCGTATCTTACATCCACAAATCAAAAGCGGGCGGGTCCCACCTTATGAGCCCATCAAAGCTTACTAGCAACAACAGAAAATCTGCTGAAGTGTTAGCCGACTACCAGGGTAGCACACTCCCGTCGTCTTTCTTAACACCGGACAGGGTCAAAAACGACGTCACTCCTCTTTTTACGTACACAGTAGACACATCTCCGCTGACTGTGCTGACCAAGCTGTGCAACCTCAAGGATGACAATCAAGGGTCGACTGAATTTTCTCCTCTTGTTTTACCTGTAGACGCCAAACAGCCTGCTATCCTGCTGAGCATAGCATTCACTAAATCGTTTGAATGGGTTTTCGTTATCAGTAGTTGAAAAGTGGCCGACTTTACCCCAATATTTAGGGGTGGTCACCGTAAACTCCCCGCCATCTGCAAACCGAACGTTGTTTCACCAGCGCATCCAGAGCTATAGAAGCGCTTGAGCCTGATGCGCTTTTTAGCTGCCAGCACGCCAAAATCTTTTTTCTTAAAGCCCAGCATGTCTTCCGTGAATGGCGCATACGTGAATATTTCGCACGCATGATTCCACGGTCGGGCTTCTGAAGTACTTTTCAACTTTGGTTGTTTGGTTCCAAGAAATTCCAATCTGGGACGGGTAAATCAAGTTGGCGGTTCACATCTGTAAATTCAGCATGACTTCATTCTCGAGTTGTGTGACCTCTTGATGATCGGCGCAACCAGTACCGCAGAAACTTGAAGTGAGCTGTGGTTGGTCGTTGTTCTCGAGTAGCGGTTTGCGGTCAACTCTGTCCACTAGCTGACTCTCGTCTTCATTAATTGGATCAAGTTAGGAGTGAATTTGATCGAAAGGTTGCTTTGTCAGGGTGCTGACAGGCTATGTCTAGGTCTTCTGACATTCCGACTCCGGCTGGAAGGCCAAGAATCCATGCCTACAATTCAAATGGGACAGCGATAACAGACTTATTCTCAGTATATCGAAGTCATCCATAACAAGGTGATACGAAAAACGCGGAAGTCATGTGAAGATATTTGGGTTTTCAAGGCGGGCAGCATTTTCAACTGTGGTGGTGGGCCTTTGGTAGGCAATGCCAACCGCATCCACAGAACATCACACACATCGTAGGACCGAGATTTCTTAATTGCCGCGAGTGTGAGTATTCCACGTGTAAGGAAGATCGCAGAACCCCGTTCTCCGTCAGTGGAGTTAGCGCGGTATACAGAGTACCGTGAGACGTTCAGTTCATTTTCGTCTATGTCCGATGAGAACCAGGTCTTCGCGCGCCAAAGGATATTGGGAGCAGCACAGTTATCCATCAGCCTGAAGTTGTACAACTTTACCGTGTAAACTCAAACAGTTTTGTGTGTACGCAACAGATACCTGCACCTCAGTGTGATTTTGGAGAAGCAAGGCGGAAAGGTACGAGATACGCCTTGTAAAGTGGCTGCAGTAATTTGAGGAGACGTAGAAAACGGAGTCTTGTGGGCCACTTTCCTTTATGCTGTGGCCTGAAATAACTGAGCTTCTGTGTAGGAGGACGACCTACTTTTGTCATATCACATCATACTTCCATATGTCTGGACCTGCAAGATAGTAGTTTGCCACATTTCCATCTTGAAAATTCGGACTATAGCAGGTTGTAACGTAGTGATCCTTGAGCTTGTCTAATTAACGTGATAGTAGAGACGATCGGACGTGCAACCGTCTGGCATGGGAGGGGAACACAGTAGGCCGTTCGGATCACACTTTCGGTGAAAAATACCGGATAACAGGTCCCCCTGTGCTGCCCAACTCCCGCGATTCCTTTTTAACTGACAGGCTAAGATTTACTCTGGGGTTGATGCACTCTGGCAAAGAAATCAATGAAATATCTACATATGAACTCTTGTTGGTGACCACCGGAACTTTTGCGTTCCCTGGAGGCTAGAGTCCACCATGATGAGTAGCCTGATTTTGGCTACCCGATGACAGTCTGTTCGTTATTGTGAAGAGCGGTGGACGGTTTTATCAAATAAAGTCCGCGTGCTTAACTTGGTTAGTAACGTCACGTGGAGATCAGGCGACTTTTAAAAGGCCTCGGACAGAAATCTGTCCCCGGATACCCGGTCGGTTGGGTTCAGGGAGAAGGACGTGCCTTTGACCGTATCTCACATGGCCCCCTCCGGCAAAACTTGAAGTATTTGGAATCCGATAAAAGTTGTCTGTTTAACTGTCACTTTACTTTAAGACACAGCTTCCAGAGTTGAAACTGGATAAGATCTTTCTTCGCCCCTGATAACTGCTGGGGTACATCAGTAGCCAAATCCACCTGATAAAGTCTTCAGTAACGCAATCGTGTTCACGATCCCAGAGAAGTATTGGTGTATCCAGACGCCAGTAAACGCTCGTCGGCGCTCGCAGTCTCTCGCAGGATGACGGTGTGTGTGCACATCACCCGGTGAGGACTGTGGCAATGCGCTCATATTTCACAGTGCATTTACGGATGTAGAAATCACGTGGGTTGATATGAAGGTAGATTTAGTCGTCTGGATTTCGTCTAACACACCTTTAATTCTCAGTCCAAGATGGCCTCATGTAAGGGGTTTGTTACACTTCACGAGGTTAAACTGGTCTTCCTCCACCAAGCCATTCGTCTAAACTTTCTCTACTCATCGCCTACTGTATTTCTGTAAGTAATGTGACTGATAAGGTAAGCGTGTCTGAATAGAGGTTCTTTGCTGGCCACCTCGAATTCGAACACTTCTATATGTGTCCGACCACTGGTAGCCGAAAACGATCTTGAAACCTACTGTTTCGAAGGTGTGCGATATTTCATATTCATTCTACGTATGTTCGCTCGTCAGCATTTACTAATATCTGTGATTTTTACGACGAAAATGTTACCGAGTTGTTTTCCAGCTGCTCATTCTGCCTTCAACTCGTAGTGTTAAGTTGTTTACCCTTTCCACTATATGATATACCAAAATCAATTCCGCCTGTCTGGACGTAAATTTGTGACATTCCAAGGGAGGTAGCTGGTTTGAAACGGCGGAGAACATCGCACGGCCAATCTGTGAGTGGATATTCTGGGAAACACACGGGCTAGCTGACTCCTGCAGACTGACAGGAGGCGGTCCTGACAGGTGGTAAGAATAAATCGTGCTGGGTTACATGGACCCAGTTTCTCAGGCTTCCTTAAATCGACACAGAGACAAGCAAATAGGATATCGATTTCTACATCCGAATAAACAACACCCAGTGCGATTTCTACACCCGAGTGAACAACATAAGTTTTCGGGAACCTTACGGCCACTAGCTGAGCGCCGGCTTGAGAAAATACCCACTAGTCGTTGTTGGCGTGCGGCGTGCAATGTTCGATGTGTGGTTCCCTGACTGTTCATGAGCTGATATGTGGTTTGTAAGACGCGACTCGAAATTCCTTGTTTGTAGGCCTTGGATTACGACTGCTGTGGAGCAACTTAAGTGTTACGCATTCGTTCTTTACTGTTAGAAACGTCGCGCGGTGTTTTTCAGTATCCACTGGCGGCCGACAAAGCTGCAACATGTATTAAAATTTCCCTCCTCCAACTTTACTTGGACAGCAGTTCTTTTCTTAGAAGGCAATCAGTTACCCGGCGGCAGTTTTCTTGGAAGTCATCAGCTACCCCCTCAATACTAGTTTCAAAAAGTTCTCCGGTTCCCTTAAATATAATTCATTGTTCCAGGCACTTTCTTTCTAAAACTTGATGGCATCTCGAAATACAGTGCTACTCCCTGTTACCGACGTCATTCTATCAGGTAAGGGGTGTCTCATGGGTGTTTAAACACACGAACAGACTAGATTCGACTGGTTTTGACCTCCTGTACGTTACTTACTAAAAAATGTCGAAAAGTACAGTTGTCATACAACGACCAATATGGTTTTGATTCTTGATTTCACGGCTTACAACAGTCTGAAAGCATTACCGGTACAAATGTTCCAGGAATCCGGTTGCGCTGCGTTCAGGCTGCCCTCAGTTGCACACATAATAACGCTAGATGCTGAACATATAACACCCTGCCTATTGTGGCAATTGGGTGTCCGGTGAGGAGCTGTTGTTCTTTTCTCAAATAACATCCGTGGTGGAGGTCCCCGAAGTTCAGAGTAATGAAAGTCACTAGAACGATCACTCAAACGGCCGCAGCTATAGTGCTTGGACTGACATTACGGCATGTATAACAGGTTTGAATAGGAGCATCCAATTTGAAAAGACAGGCGTACATGGACGGTAACAGCTAAGGTAGCTTTCTGTTTATTATTTGTTCGCTGAAATAAGATGAGAGTCGCTGATTGTGTGAGCCCCTTTGCCGAACAACTCTGCACCGGATAAGCAGGTCATCGGATATCCTACCTCTTCTGGTGCGCCCTTACATACGCATATGATGGTGTTTTGAAGGCCACATCACTGGGTGCAGGCACAAAGTGCGCTTATAGTACCCTCCAAATGTTGACGGCCTGCCGAGGTAGGCGAACTACAAAATGGGGTTTTGGTCATCGCCCGAGAGTCGTAAGAGCGTGACCATATAATCCGTACCTAATCCGGAGAAGGAAATCTTATCTGAGCTCCTACCGTATGCCATCCCCTAAAATACGACGTATCACAACAAAGTCATCACGGAGTCGCTGGTGACTCTGGAGGTATTTTCCGACACTAGCAAGTGGTTATAGAAGATGTACCTAACCACGGTTGTCATACGCGTAGTTATACTCTGTACCTTTTCAAGTTGAGACACTTCTCGTTGTGCACAGAGGACACTGTTAGGCAGTTGCATCCCACTCTTGGGCGAACATGAGACGGAAAAACTAAACATGAGTCCCCCCGGGATAATTTGAAAGAGGAATGGTGGATTACTTCAAGGACTGTTCCAGCCTTAACGTCGGCACGCACAGTGCGGACCTGTCTTGAGGGTACCAGACACCGATACCCCAAAGTCTCGTTCGATACTATGCCGAACATGATATGCCCCGGTGTCCCCAACATCTCTCACGTGCATGAAAGAAACATTTCTGTGGATTTAAAAGCAGGTTTCGGTGGACACTGCACCATGATACTGTGCCCAAGTTCCGTTACAATATTTCACTGTCGTAGTGTGAAAAGGTGGTCCTGCATACCTTCACTTCGTCAGTAAGAGCGGCGGTAGGCGATTGCAACTGGTCCAGAGGATGGTTGATGGTAGTCAAAAACAAAAATGGTCAGAGAGTCGATCCCTGTAGAACACCACACGGGGCGGCCAACTAGTCCGATAAGTGTTGGTTGACCTTGTCATCAAACGACCGGCCATGAAGCGTGTCTGTTTTGTAGTCTGGTATGAACGGACCGACAGCGCACGTCACAAACCTTGCAAGCAAATGACTATCTTAAACTCCGTCAAGAGCCTTGGTGAACTCAAGGAACACCGCGTCCGTAATCTTACGTTCGCCTCTCATTCCCACACATTGCTATCTGGCAGACAGGAGGTTTGTCAGTCATCATCGGCCTTTCCAGAATTTTCACCGCCACTCGTTGCGGACTATGAGACAGTCGAAGTGCACCCGAAGACAAGGGGCCAACAGATGCTCCGTTAATTTATCCAGCCAACAAGTTAACTTGACGACCGTTAGGTGACAGCTTCGACCGTCTTCCATCCTTGTACATCGGTAAAATCTCTATTTTCGTCCACTTCCTTGGCGGTTTGTCTTCCTTCATGGACCGCTAATACAAGGGGCACGGTTAAGTCCGCCGCCACTTAATGCGGCGGTAAATGGCGGATGTTGTCTGGAACGGGAGATTTGTCCACCAACAGTGAACAGTGTTTCTAAAATACATGACCAAGCAAGGTTGGGCGGGTCAGACTGTGTGTTATTCTAGAAGTAGACCAGGAAGTATGGCTGAGCCACCAGTTGAGCTCTGCCTAAGTTCCCAACCATTTCGTTTTGATGCCGATTCACCATGCCTAGGCGTGCCCATTGGTTCTTTTTGGTCGTCGGATGTACACACACAGCTCATCCACTGCCGATGGCAATGTCTAACGATGGTACGTAATTCAAAATCAAACCAAGAAGGCTCCTCAGCATGGAGGAGAACATGAAAAAAGGGTGTGAACCTTTTCACGAGGCTTGGCAGTTTGTTACCACTATTACGCCAGTGCGCATTAGTCGTAATCGTGTGACCGCCTCACTCAAAAGTTCGCAGAAGCCCTCCCACTCATTCAAATGAAGTTCTCCGGAAATTCGCTCGAACTGGGTGGGTCTTGCTCGCGGTTCATTGATTGCTCACCATGTGTCCAAAGAGTATATCGCCATTCGTTCTTATTGCAAACAAAATATCTGCGCGATTGGTGTTGGAGAACACAAGATCCACGTACCCAAAGAGCACCATGCGGTAGTTCTTCACTGTAAGGAACAACATACTTGAATATGTGGTTAAACTTCTGGAAGACATTTCATGCTTTATAACTATCATAGTAAAACGTCATCTTTCGCTGGAGTTTGTTTTAACTTTTCAGTTACATAGGTCGTCACGAACGCAGTGTAATTTATTGCTGTTCAAAACTATCACATTGTAACGCATTTCGCCGTCGTGTGAGTGACGCCATCTGGGTTTTCAATTATGTAAGTTGTGTGCATGACTTGCCTGACACTTGGCCCGTCGGGTTCTGTTACCATCTTAGTTCCCCGTTGTTCACCCGTCCTTCAGAAGAACGTTATTCTTCGGTGTCTCCACCCTGTTGCACACCACATTATCATGCCGCTTTCACCTCCCCGTCGTCCTGGCCAGACTCGGAATGATATACCCCAATATTTGTTCTCACCGTTTCTGAGGTTGTTCACGTGTTTCGGTCTTTATTTCTAGTCTATATCGAATAAATTCTTTGCGCTCTCTGATGTGGAAACATCACTGTGACTGTGTCATGATCATTCTTGGTAGTGTAGTTAGACATCTTATAAGCTTTTCAGGACTTGACTCTAAGTTTTGCGACGGTGCTCATCAATCGGCTTCATATTTACTATTTGATATGTTTGAATCAAGAGAATCCGATATAGTGAAATCCAAGTTAGACATGGAGGTGATTGAAGGTATTAAACACATTATCTGCCTTCAATTTCTTATTAAGATGTGGTTATTTGCATCAAAAGAAATGAAACACATATATACTGTAATGCAGTCAATTACACTTTGCTTCTGCCTTACATTACCTCATGGCCCAATTTGAGAATCCACTGTACAACCGAAGGAGAGGTGAATAAATGTTACATGCCTATAGGCCTTCCAGATGACGAACGCAGATATGTATGAAGAATCCAAAATTTTGGCATTCAAAAATATTACGCAAGATTGCAAATTTATTTGTCTGCCGTACAACGATATCCATGTAAACGCCGGTTTGTTTCCCTCGGATAGCTTTCTGACCGTTGTTAAAGGTAACTTTAATAAAATGATGATCGAAGATTGGCCTATCGTTCAAAGCTATGCATTCGATTGCGCGACACGGTAAGTAACTTCTTCCATAAACTGAGCTGTACTGAGCCTTCAGTTCAGAATTTCTTGGTCCACGTTAGCATCATTCTTCACGTGAGGTTGAAAACTTGGTCCTATTCATTTGATCCGGTTCGCTGGGCTTATATATGAACTAAGCGGCCAAGGGGTGTATCAGTGAAATAATCTCTAAAACCTGTTGTCTCAAATAGACAAGTTGGATTGCTCGACGTGCGTGCCCTCCAAGCAAAACTGACATTTGCGAAGGTATTGGAACAATGATGTCTGAACCAACCCTCTTTTTTGTGTGAGAGATTAAACAGAGATTCAGATATTTGGGTTTATCAGAGGCTATTTGCGCTTTTGAAAAATATGCCAGGATATAACTGGACAATAACAGGGGTGTTAGCCTTTTTACGTAGCGTTCGGAACGTCTATGGAGGCTTCTAAAGCAGAGAGGAACCAGATTAGGGGAGAGCGGAGAGATTTCCGGCCTGGATACGAGCATATCTTTGTGAAGTACACCGGGCGTCGAAAATTCTTCTCTCAGCCAACAGTTGTAGTACTATCAGACGTTCAGGCTCTTTTTCGATTTGGTTGTCCCGTGAGTTTTCTCTGAATTCCCTTATCGAAGAGTAGTCATAGAGCTAAATGTCTGTTTACTGCACTCATCACCTGCCTAGTGTTAGTGAAGTAAGAAGCACCTAACCCTGACGTTGTACACTTTAAGTGATGTTCCACAAAAGTGTCCGCTGTGCCTCTTTCTCCTTAATTGTGTAATTTATGATATTCTGAAGTGAGCACTGGGAAGTTTTTGTTGTCTGCGAGATGAGCTTTCACAGGTTTGTGAAATGGTCAATATGGTGCACGTGGACAGCATCGTTTTGCTTATTTACTCCACAAAGAACACGCAGACCGTAGTAAACCGACTGAATGATGTGGGTGATTGGTATACTATGCACTTTACACCTTCAAGGCGTACAAGGTTGTCGCTAGATTATATTGGCTTCGCTCCCATTATTATTATTATTGCGTACAGACCATCTGAAACTGCCGATCATGTCACCCAGCTGGATAGTATCATGTCACTAGATTGTAACATTGCTGAAGAGGTGTCTACAAGGATAATGATGGTATGTAATGGATTCGACTTTCTTCGTCGCGTGTAGCTTGTACGCTTGATTGTCGATTAGAGTCAAGGTTTGAATCACATCCATGCACGCAGTATTTTTCTATGGATCAGAGATCGTGTCTGTTCATGTTTCTGATGAGATGCACACCAACTCTCAGTATTCGACCACCGCTGTCCCTGCCAGTCCGACTGTATGAGCTGAAATGACATTTTGGGAAGCATGTGACTGAGAACCGTGCAAATTCGCAACCGATAACCGATGTAGTGAAAATGCACAATCTCCGTTGGCTAGCTCACGTACTCCGTATGCTGGCGGAACATCTGCGCTTTCATCATATCTACTGAACTTTGCAGTAAACCGCAGGGGGATGGGGCAATGAAGTTATCAAGGGCTATGAAGATTTTCACAAGCCCCTGATCACTGTTGTTAGATGCTTTCTTTCTGGCTTGGTAATTTTCAACCCTCCACCCCACTGTTTGGAGACAATCTTCAATATGGAAATCGGATAGTCTGTGGGGCTTGCATTTTCAAGTTTATTAGTTTTTCTATCTTTCTTAAGGCGCCGTGATATCTGACTGAGACGTTACCACTTTGTTCGATTTTCTTGCTTTACAGAAAATATCACCATAAAAGAGCAACCCTGACGTACCTAAACCCGATTAAAACTTACCGAACTCATTGTCTTTTTCCGTATACTGTCTGGGTTGCTGTAGCTTCAACTTCGGAGACAAACGCTTTCTACAAATGTCAACTTGCTGGTGACTGATTTAACCGTCTGTCCTATAACCGTCTGTGCAAATCACAACTTGCATCGGCCAACTGCAATGTGGGCACCGAATGTCAAGCATGATGGAAAATTTGTTGGCGTCTTTCGAGCTTGACTTAATCAGCTGTTGTGCATCTTAAATTGTAACAAGTAGTTTTGTTGACCTCTTCTTGTTGGATACTAGGCTTTCATACTTTGGAGCCATCCAAATCTTGTGGTTATACATAAACGTCAAATCCTTGATAAGTATTTAAATGCTGAACTTTGAATGACGGCTGCCGAGTACTAGCGCTCTGAGTGTCGTCTCATACGTTTGGCCCCTATGCTTCAGGTTGGCGCTCTTCTGTAACCAGAGTCTCTTTAGATTGACGATAACCGCGACAGACTTCAAGATATACGACTGCACTCCATTTCCTCTCATCTCTTCATGCTGAATTCTGCCTACTTAGTACACAAAAATGCCAGTAACCACAATTCCATTATTTGCGGGTAACTTCGTCCTAGCACATCGATTTTGGGGCAGCGTTTGGCAGTTTCAGGTTACCGACGGATCTGAAATATTTTCTAATCTCATTTGTATTACTTGAAAATTGTCGTGCATCAACGTCTTTTTCATTTCCATTTTTTGAGGTCCCTCACCTTTTCACCAGATAGAAGTTCTACACCGGCACTACGTGAGTGCGATGGATATCCATATATCATTTCCTTCACGAAACAATTTAGCACAAGTAACTACAGTGGTCGACTCCAACGCTGATTCTATTAGACAATTTTTTATGGACTCTAACGTAAACTACCTCATGAGGACGATGCAGCGATACTACGCTTGTGGTCTCGTTTCGTGCGAATTTGGGTGTGATTTATCCGAAAATGTGGGTTATCCCACTAAGTCAAATATACATTTGTAATCGAAGGAAATTCCGGACGTTGGCTGTCCATACGTGTGATATTTCATCACAACTTTACAGTGGCCTGAAGTATGGTCTGTAAAGTTTCATATTTTGGGGGACATTCCCTGTTGTTCTACTTTTGATTATCTTTAGGGCCGCAACGTGTTCGTGAAATAATATTAACTCCAGAACATCGTTTCGGTATAAGCCAAAGCTTTCTCTGCGTCTTCGGGAACAAAGAGTTTACGGACGAAATTACGTGGGTTTGCCGGAACACCAAGCAAAATGTAAGAGAAATAATTGCAAAAATCGTATTAGTAGTCTGCCACTGAATAATCATCAAACGAAATGATACCAATCCTCTAGAAGCTCTTCACTTCATTTGTTTCAGATATCCATATAACTCATACGATATGCTGTATTAACTGGTGAAGAAGCTCGAAAAAAATGAAGGTTAGGCGCTTAGGCTGACTGTGTATTGAAAATTCTGCTTTTAAAATGGGATTAGAGATGTCTTACTATTAGAGATTTTCCCCGTCAGTTTTATTGCAACAGTTAACGCAACATGAAAATTGCGGGCAATGGTCAAAATGCTAACCTACTGGAATTGCATCTATGCCAATGCACGACACGTCATAAATGAAACTGTCTTTCTGTTTTATTACGTATTAGCCAGACCTGTAAGAGTGGTTATTAAATTTGTTAGGCGTAGCACTGCCTCAACTTCATTTATATGAAAAAAAATACCAAAGCTTAGTAGGTCGAGGGGATCAAAGAAGGCAAATTCCAAAGAAACCGTTGTTGGGCTGCTTGAATTTCTCGGGAAAGGGGCTACATTGGTGTCAATTTTGCGTCATTTACCTAGTACATTCCATCGTAGGTTAGCATTTTTCTTTGACAGCATCGGTTTACAAGATCTAACCTTGCTCACAGAGCGTTTTTCCGACAACCCATTGCCTATCCCACTACGGTTCCTACTTTAACTCAGTTCGTCCGAAAAGCAGACAGTACTGTAATCCAGGAGTTGATGTTTTCAAACCTGATCAGAGATGCCTGAACTTTTGGGGCTAGCCAGTTCAAAATGCTAGGGAGAATTCCGGATTTACCTATTAGGAAACACCGCGGACCATGTTGGTATGTATAGGCTGCTTGTAGTAAAGAAGTAGGTATGCGTTCAACCCTCGTCCACTAACAATTTGAAACACCCTCCATGAAGAGCAGTCGAAACCTAGTCCCATCAGGCACCGAGCGAAAACAACACGTCGAACGCTCGAAAAGGTCCAGACCAAACGACCTTTAATAAGGGAAGGATAGATGGGTCGTTAGAAGAGGAGCAAACATTCTCTGCGTGCAATTAGTTGCACGACTGAATAAAGTGGCACTGAGTTCATATCAGGCCTTCTATAGCAGGCGTACACAGAATCATGTGTACAGAACAGACAAGCAATAAGACANTCGTGTATTATTACCGACCCTGGAAAATAGAGAGTACAGAGAGACACGTCAAGCTAGCGAGGCACTGAGCGAGTTTTCATTTTAGCCCCGGGCCGGATGTTACAAAATGGGTAGCTTTACTAAAACAAAAGTAGGTACAAAACCAAAATCATCGAAAATGTACAATGAATGCGACTATCAAAGTATTATTTATTATAGTCGCTACAGTACGCACTGTTTTACACCGAAGAGCCGATTCCCCCAAAGCGGACTATGAAGAGAAAACACTGGTCTCCCGAAAACAGCGGTTATTGTCTCAGCCCGAAATTCCGAGTGTCGAAGCCCCTAGTGCAGAAAAGCCGAAGTCAAAGTACAAAATGCAGCTCTTGCGTTTTTATAGCTTGTCAAGTCATCGGGTGAAGAAAACAAGTGAACTAGCGTCCAGTATGTGAGTCGGCGCCAGAGGTAGAAAAATTGTTGGTATACCAAAGAAATTCGGTTTTACAAAGGAAAACGGTAAATGCTCATTCCAGTTAGTGGACAGGTTTTTGGGGGGTATGTGACATCCCCAACACCTCCCATTTTTGGAGTATCAGCATCGGGGGTTCGTGGGATTCAACTAGAGGCGCACAGTAGGTTTTCTCTTGTGGCCTGGTTTCCATGTTTCATCATTCGCGCGGTAATCTCTGGCGTACACGGCTGACCCCACTTCGAATAAAGATCCATGCTTCACCGGTGGCATCTTTTGATAAGCTGTGGTTCACGGCAGCATGGCGTGGTGCATTGTCCGAAGTTTTCGGCCCATGAGTGCTTCTGCAGGAGACAGCTGATTTGGTATGGCACAGTTGGGTGTGGTTCTGTAGGCAATCAAGAACTTTCGGAGGATCTCTTCCGACTTTCCCTCTCCAAGTGACTTAAGAAGCGCTCGCTTGAAAGTATCTACGAAGCGTTCAGCCTGACCGTTGCACTGGGGATGGTAGGGTGGACAACGTATATGATAAATGGCATTAAGCGTGCAAAAATTCTGGAACACACGTGACGTGAACTGATACGGTGGTCTCTGGGAATCCATGTTGGAAAAATATTCTCTACAACACCTGCAAGGTTTTCGATGTGGTCGGGGGAGATACAACGGCAATCTCCGGCCATTTCGAGTAGGCATCCACGATAACCAGATAGTGTACTCCGTTGATGGGACCAGCGTAATCAATGTGTATCCGAGACCAGGGTTTGTCGAGTTGCGGCCATGGTATCGCCGCCAAGCGAGGGGGTCTTTAGCTGCTTGTTGATCGGACAAAGCGTGACTCACGTGATTACAGATTGTGTTGATGGGAGTGTCCGCCAAACCGAATCGATCAAACCAGTCGAGGCCAAGTAAGTTGAGTTTTGATGTTGTCACGAAGCAGGATACGTGAAACGTTTTACTACGGAATGAAACGCAGCAATACAGCTGACCCGTGTGTGGGACGTGGTCACCACATGCACTGATGGCGATCTGTTTGGCCTCTTGTACCGGAGGTTGCCCGAGCGTGTCGCAGAGTTTCTCCGAAATGATAGTCATGTTGGATGCAGTGTCTAACTGTAACCGGACTGGCTGACCATTGATATGAAGGGTTATAAACTTACGTCGGCTTAGGGCGTTGACTTGGAAGACTGTCATCAATGTCTTTTTGTTGCCGACTGTTGTGGATCGTGACTTAGATCGCGACTTCTATCTGAACCTTGAACTAGTAAGTGTACATTGCTGACCTGAATGACAATATCCCTCTTTATGATCGACTGAATTGCATTGCCGACATCTGTGTTGTTTGAATGGGCAGAACCTGACGAAGTGCCAGGCCCCACAGTGCCAACATGCTGCCGGAGGCTTCGTTCCACTTTTCGGGCAGTTCGGGAGAGACGGTGTATTGTGTGACGGTCCGGGGTTGCGCAATTTGACAGTAGAAGGATGTTGAACCGCATGAACTTCGGTACCACCTTGGCCCCCAGACTGGACCAGAGTGGTGTCATGCTTCAAGTTTACCAGTCGTTGGTACTCTGCAGCCATGTCGTTCAAGGTGAGACTTGGTTCCCGTTCCAAACAGTTCAACGGCCGGGTGCGTATATCAGCCAACCTTGGAGATTGGGGACTGCATATCAGCATCAGCGACTTGAATTGATCGTCCATCAGGGACTTTAGGTTGAAGCCTTCACATTCACGATTTACCAGTCCAACATGCGTCAGGAAATCATCAGAATCGTTCATTGCCAGTTTGAGACATCTGTAACGAATATTGAACAAAGAAGATTGATCACCGAACAGATGACTAAGCGATCTGATAGTATCCTTGAAATTGCGGTCTCAAGGTTTATCAGGCAAAATACTGTTGCAATACTTGTCTAATTCAGCTTCATAGAGCTTGCGAAGTAGATGTCTGACTTTCCATTCATCGTCGTGGCCAGCGAAATCAACTGTAAATAAATCCTCATAACGCCTGAACCAAGTGTCAAATGTAACATTTGAATCAGGATCGTAATGGAATTCCGATATACTGTTGCACAAGGCATCAATCGACGGTGCGTTCATAGCTGTAAGTTTGGCGGAGGTTTCCTTGGACTTCGCAAGCATCTTTATCAGCTTAAGCTGCTGCTCCAATAACAATTCTAACATGGATGGGTCCATAATAAACCAACAAACGTCGCCAAAAATGTTATATGGTGGAGCGACAGCGAGGATGCAATTGAGCTGGAACGATTCCTGCGACGCAGTGATATGGTACTGTTAGAACTGATCCAACAAAATAAAACCCTGTCAGTTATCACTATCGACAATCGATCGACAATGGAAAGCCAAATTTCAGCGCGTTGACTTCGTGTATTATTACCGACCCTGGAAAATAGAGAGTACAGAGAGACACGTCAAGCTAGCGAGGCACTGAGCGAGTTTTCATTTTAGCCCCGGGCCGGATGTTACAAAATGGGTAGCTTTACTAAAACAAAAGTAGGTACAAAACCAAAATCATCGAAAATGTACAATGAATGCGACTATCAAAGTATTATTTATTATAGTCGCTACAGTACGCACTGTTTTACACCGAAGAGCCGATTCCCCCAAAGCGGACTATGAAGAGAAAACACTGGTCTCCCGAAAACAGCGGTTATTGTCTCAGCCCGAAATTCCGAGTGTCGAAGCCCCTAGTGCAGAAAAGCCGAAGTCAAAGTACAAAATGCAGCTCTTGCGTTTTTATAGCTTGTCAAGTCATCGGGTGAAGAAAACAAGTGAACTAGCGTCCAGTATGTGAGTCGGCGCCAGAGGTAGAAAAATTGTTGGTATACCAAAGAAATTCGGTTTTACAAAGGAAAACGGTAAATGCTCATTCCAGTTAGTGGACAGGTTTTTGGGGGGTATGTGACATCCCCAAAAAGTGAGTTGAAATCTGTAGCTATACAACGATGCAGGCGGTGCGTGGAACGCATGCGAGTTAAAACTACCGAAGACTTACGAAAATGCTTAGGCTTGAGATATTCACAGTGTTTGATGGCGCTGGAATTGTGTCTGGTTAGACGTGCAGGTTGAATACCTACACATCGCCAGACGCGCTGTAGGCAACTCAAGGAATCGGATGGGCATGGGTTGTAAGACGGTGGAAGATCGCGGATCGCAGTACCATCAGTAACCCTGTGTATAACCTGCTTCCGCACAAAAAACGTACGGTGGAAAGAAGGTGCCAAATCTGAAAGTGGATACACTTAAGATTAGCGACAATAGATGACGCGCATAATAAGATCGGTAACGACATAAAAACGGCTATGGACTCGCTTAAACTGGGGTTCGGCGAAATAACACGCGCAGTAAAGGATGGGACGACTGAACAAAACGGATCGGATTCACCAATTGGTGCTAGGAGTGCAGGTAGAAATGCGCCGAAAGAAAGAGGTGGGGACATGATCACTAATTTCTAATGGTGAACCAAAAGTGAGATGCTCGCAAATAGGGGTTCACCCCGACGTGATAGCGACCATAGGAAAAGCGAGAAACAGAAGTGCTGAAAATAAAAGAATTGCTGGTCGGGCTCTCCAGTTTATAGTGGACAAGTGGGTATGCGCTCGACCCTCGTCCATTAACAATTTGAAACATTTTTCCTGAAGAGCAGTCGAAACGTAATCCCATCAGACATCGAACTAAAAGAACGCGTCTGGGTTTGGAAACAAACCGTATGTTTCCAGCAATGTTAGGAAATATGATAAGCAGTTAGTTCCAGCCTAACCTGGGACCAACGGCAGCAACCAAGGAAAGAAAGAAGAGAAGTGCGAGATGGGCCCCAGCCCATTCGGCGACAATCAAAAGCGCGCCAAGTGAGAAGTGCATGGAAACATCGAGTGCGTTAAACAATGCTCGAAAAGATCCAGGTCAAACGACCTCGAATAATGGAAGGATAGATGGGTCGTTAGAAGAGGAGCAAACATTCTCTGCGTGCAATTAGTTGCACGGCTGAATAAAGTGGCACTGAGTTCATATCAGGCCTTCTATAGCAGGCGTACACAGAATCATGTGTACAGAACAGACAAGCAATAAGACATGGTTGCTGCCGGGATCCTTAGAGAAACCACATGATCAGGTTCATATTTGGAATCTTGAAAGAGCTGATGGAGGCCACAAGTGATTTTCATTCCACTATACGATAACATCAATTGATGTACTACCCATAATGCCGTTGTTTCAAACTAGGCTCAGTCAGCGTACATAAAATGGCAGCGTTAGGCTTTAGGCGGACAGTCATAAAATTAACCTTTCATGTTGGTTGATGAAATAAAAATGTTTCACGTACAGAGAGGCAATCTGTTCCCAACATATGTTATCGAGTCTCATCACTGTTCAGCTGGGGCTGCCATCGGACAGTGGCAACTGTTTGCGGAAATCATTTGTCATAAATTGATGTAGGATATGCGTAAGCGACTTGAAATAGACTGTTCCTACAACCGTGAAGAGGTGTCGTCTGCACAGACCTATCTTTCAACAATACGCGAATACAAAACAGTCATCAAGGCCACTTAGTTTTGAAAATTTTCAACCGGGTCCAGCCGATATATGGCAGAATCTCACCTGATATCACCACAAGCCAGGATGCAACTCTCCAGGTAAATAAACTATATGATACATCTAACCTGTCGTTCTCCAGAACTAATGCAGGTACAGGCACCTGGCAGTGTTGAATTACCACTGTGCACTTCGACGACGAAAAAACATAACATCTTATGATACCTCAGCCGTAAAATAGTCAGACGCGTCTTATACTGCCAGCTGGAAGATACTATCGACATGATTCAGGTCTACGATCGGGATTTCTGACAGGCAATCCATTTGGGCTTTAAGAAGGCTATTCAGAATCTTGTAAGTGATGTTGCCACTTGTATGAGTGAACAGGAATGGAGAGATAGGACGGTTTCATGGCAATTTGAGTGTGGATGTCAGAGAGTGTGGAGATACTCTGCCAGGTTTTCTAGCCTCACTTAGTTTCCGGTTGAAAATCATCCATAGAATGAAAACATATTTCTCAGTCGTCCCATTCTTCGGCACGCTGTCCTGGATTGAAGCTATGTTGACAGAACTAATGGCTTTCATGAATATCAGGCTCAGTGTCAGTGTCGATCAATGCAAACATATGGTATCCAAGAGTTTGTGGAGTTTGTACAATGTACAGCCTACACGAAATCCGACTTGATCTTTCTAGTGGCGTTTCGTGTGCTTTTCATTTAACCTTTTGGAGCGAAGCGTATACCGGCAATCCATTTTCAACTGTTGACGGGCTTATTCCGCGGCAGTTGACGCAAACGTTTTGGTTGCATGTTTTATGAATAAGGGCGCCTGTCGACCCACCGTGATGAGGGAACTTTCTGGTCTCCGGAAGCGGAACAATTTAACTAGGGCAGTCTGAGTGAACAAAAGTTGTCCAGCGACAGGGGTAAATGTGTAAACGAAGGTCACCGAAGTATCAATTACTGACAGTTATTGGCCATACCGAGTGGGTGAAACCTCTAAAGCGATCAGCCTTCACGGAGAATAACGAAGTCGTGAGAGACGATTCATCGTTCGTGATGATACGAACGGTGTTACGAGACGCTACAATAAGCATGCGTGTTACGTCGTTCGTATTACATTTCACACCTGACCCTTTCTGCTAACTTGGCGTGGTGGTCAGGCTTGCGTGCTGTTTAGATCCTGAGGGCTGTGCTGACTGTGACATCGGTCCTTGCGGGTTCAACCTTGTCAGATTGGCCGAAGGGTAGCAGTCAGACAAAAAGCAGATGCGTGATTGTCTGTGGACTTCTATCCATTCTTTTCTTCGGCTTTGTTGCTGCATTGTATGATGAATGGTCTGCCTGGCTTTTCATAGTTGAGCGAGAAATCTGCTTTTCATCCTTATCTTCTCTGGGATGAACTAACCTGCACTCCTATACTGCAACGCTTCTTGTATTACGCTTTAAAAATATTTCTTCCTAGTTTAGATCTCGTCATTGCAGCCTCTCTCTGTTTAGTTTCCGAGAGATAGGGGTTTCCTTTCCTTATTAGCCAATCAAGTGGCTAGCCAGCATTGGCTGGCTGGACACAAAGGCCCAATGGCACACCTCCCGTCTTATTCCTTCGGGTTTACACTGGATATGTGGTGTGTTGGTGGAACTGCAATTGGTGCAGCGCAAGCCAATTGCAGTGATGGGCAATCGCAAGCGTCCTTTGGCTTCGGTCACTGTGACGGGCTAATCCGAATCGGATGCCGCCAACCGTAGTAACCGGCATAGCTCAGTCAACTATAAAAAGGATGGACGGTAAATATAACAAGTTGTGCTTTCGAAGGTTTTGCAACATGTCTGTTGCCAAAAGGACACGGTAGGTAGAAATCGTGAAACTCATGTAACTGTGTAACTTAGTACAAAGCAAAAAATGTATGCAAGGAACACCATTACATCTCAAAACCTTGAAAGTAGTTTGAACGACCCGTTAACGATCCTATCTCCGCTATCGGATTACGCCGCTCAGGAATTCACAGGTTATATGTTGGAGAACCGTCCGCTTTGTAAATTATTCCACCAACATCATGTCGTGTACTGTCGGCATGTAGTGGTCAAAAACAGTCTCTGACTACCTTAGGGTATTTCACTGAGTTCAGTGACCAGAAATGAACGAATGCAACAGGACAATTACGGGAGTTTTGGCAAGTTATGGTAATAAAGAGCTTGACTCACAGAAAGGGTTCAAGAGGACCAGCACAATATTCCAAATTACCAGTATCCGGGAAGTGAGGATATTCCGAGATTACCGTGGGCAGCTGAAACGCGGTCGGTGCTGCGACGATGTTCGGAGTACAACGGAGCTAAAAATGGGTGAGATCCGTGTAGTATCGTCAAGCAACTACGCCACAGGCAGAAGAGTGGAAAAAATTCTTATCGCGAGGTCATTTTTAATCAATTCGAACAACATGCAGAGATGACGCAAAACGTTGTTGTACAATAGTGAAGCATCGTCAGTGAACAAAACCAAGAAAAATGCTCTACAGTACTCTCCCTCCAGAGCATTTGTGAAAGCTGAACTGCTCTATAATCGTCCGATAAGTAAGAAGGGAGGGACATGAAAGTTGTCAACGACAACGTGCTGGTAAGGTAGCATGTCTACCGGAACGCGTAGTTGAACGAAGTGGAGATGGGCGAAGGAAGGTTGATAATGTTGTATCAATCTGTTCGATAGACAGTTGGGGATAAGATGCTCCTTTGTCATTACTGTCGATTGCGGTTGAAGAGTTGGATGTGTGGGGAGTGGAAGGGATAGATGCTTCAGGGATTTGCAGTTCGGCTCCATGGCTACATGTACGGGGGAAAGTTCCCAGTGCGTGTCGACGTAGGCCAGCTTGAGACGGTCAATACTCACAGTAACTTGCTTTCCAGAACGTTCGATCGTGAAAACTTTATCCGTTCGTGAGATCGCTTCAAATGGGCCATCGTAAGGTGGTCGAAGTGAGCGTCGAACTGCGTCACAACGAACGAAAACATGAGTGCGAGTCAGCAAGTCCTTGTTGAGTTGTTGAGGCCAGGAATGATGCCGAGTAGGAATGGCACGTAGTGTTTCTATGTGCCAATTAAGGCGGCGCACGTAGTTCGACGGATCTATTGCAGCTTGTGTGTTTTGGTCGAAAAGATCACCTGACAGGCGAAGTGATGTTCCGTAGACTAATTCAGCGGTGGAACATTGTATATCTTCCTTCAGGACAGATCTGATGCACAGTAAGGTGAGTGTTGAGCGCTCTGTCCAACTCTGCGTGGACTGTGTCGTGAGAGATGTTTTCAACTGTCGTTGAAAACGTACAACAATCCCATTAGAGGCAGGATGATATGCAGTCGTCCTGATGTGTTCACAACCCAACAGATGAGTTAAGCCGCGGAAAAGGGCTGACTGGAATTGTGAACTTCGGTCTGTAGTAACGAACAACGGAACGCCAAAATTGGCAATCCAGTGTTCGAGGAACGCTCTAGCGACTGTCTCTGGTGAAATGCCACTAAGGAGGACGGCCACGGGCCATCGTGTAAATCGGTCGACACATGTAAACAGGAACGTTTTGCCATTTGATGGAGGTAATAGGCCAACCAGATCAACATGGACGTGAGAAAAACGTGCGTCCGGAGTGGGGAAATTTCCAGGAGAGGTGATGGTGTGACGATGTACCTTGCTCTTCTGACAATGAAGACATGATTTCATATTAGGCCAGACATAACGAGCAACAATTAATTTGAGTTTGGCGTAAACACTAGGGTGGGACAAAGAAGGCGAATGGAGAAAAATGGGTCGACGAAGATAAAGGAGTAAAAGTGGACGTGGGATGCCATGGGATGTCACATACGATAGTGGATTCGGAAGATAGTAAGGGAATACGGGAACACTGAGAGGGTGGGGTGCATATGGATGGAAAGTCAGGATCAGACGTTTGAGTTTCAGCAACCTCCTCGAGACTTTTTTCTTGCAGGCCAGAAACCTCGTTAACATGAAGTCTTTGGAACGCATCAGCAACCACATTGGAGTTTCCATGGACGTGTCGGATATCCGTTGTGAATTGCGCTATGAAATCGAGGTGTCGAAGTTCGCGAGGAGAATATTTATCCTGACTGGCATTGAAGGCGTATATTAAAGCTTTGTGGTCTGTTAAAACAGTGAAGTTCCTTCCTTCTAACAAATGACGAAAATGTCTAGTGGACAAGTAGATAGCAAGCAGCTCACGACCGAAGGTGCTATAATTAGCTTTACCGGATGATAGCTTCTGTGAATGAAATGAGACTGGTCGTAATTCGCCACCGACATACTGCTGAAGCACTACAGTGACAGCATGATTGGACGCATCAGTCGAAAGGATCAGATGAGCGGTCGGCTCTGGATTCAAATGAGCAAGTGTCGTCGCTTCGCTGAGCGCTTTCTTTACGTCGGTGAACACTTGTAGCGCATCAGGACTTAAAATAACGCTCTTTTTAGAACCACGTAGCGGATCAGTTAACGGCTTTAGAAGTTGTGAGCAATGAGGAATAAAACGACGGTAGTAGTTAACAACTCCAATGAACCGTTGAATTTTTTTGATGTAATCAGGAATGGGGTACTCTTGCAGCGCTTACACCTTGGTGTCTAAGGGTCTGATGCGAGTTGCGTCTATAAAATGTCCAAGGAACTCAAGAGACGAGACGCCAAAAACGCACTTTGCTAAATTAATGGAAATCCCGTATTCATTCAACCGCTCTAGCAAAAGACGAAGATGCGTTTGATGTTCTTCGGTGGAACGACTGGCAACGAAAACATCGTCGAGGTAAACAAAGACAAAATCCAGACCACGTACAACTTGATCCATGAAACGCTGGAATGTTTGGGCTGCATTCTGAAGTCCGAAGTGCATTCGAAGGAACTCATGCAGGCCAAAGGGAGTTGTGATCGCGGTCTTGGGTATGTCTTCTTCAGCGACGGGAATTTGGTAATATGCACGCACCAAGTCAATTTGAGAGAAAACACACGTAGAATGTAGAGTCAAGGAAAAATCGTGGATGTGGGGAATGGGATAACGGTCTGATACGGTGGCGTTGTTGAGCGCTCGGAAATCACCACATGGTCTCCAATCACCCGGTGTTTTCCTGGGGACAAAATGTAAGGGGGAAGACCATGCACTCTTGGATGGACGGATGATGCCAAGTTGAAGCATGTGGTCAAATTCCGCCTTGATAATCTTCAGCTTTTCGAGACGGTCACTGGCTGTCCCTTGGTCACGATGTTGTGTGTGACGTCGTGTTTCAAAGAATGTGGCTGATACGACGGATTTATGAGCTGCGGGTATTGCTGGATTAGCCGGGAATATCTTGAGGGTTTGGGCACTGCCATATGGACTCCGATAGAATTCATGGTGGTTAATTTGCCTTTAGCATCCAAAGAAGTCAAGTTCTCCAAAAGCGTGTGGTGCTGAATATCAACCAAGAGACCAAAGTGGGACAGGAAATCGACACCCAGAATTGCGGTCTAAACATCTGCTACCAGAAAAGTTCAGCGGAATTGATGTCGTAGTCCAAGGTCAAGGGTGGGCGAACGTCGACCGTACGTCTGTATCGGGGTTCCGTTAGCGGCTTGTAAGGAGAAAACGGGCTGACAACGCTGGCGGTCGCCTACAGTGCACGGAATTACGCTTACCTGAGCGCCGGTGTCGATTAGGAAGTTGTAGCCTGTAGATCTATCTGGGATCTAGAAAAGGCGACATTTGAAGGAGACACCAGGCACAGCCGTCGCCATCACTGGCCGGTCACTGGTTTTCCCTGTGTGGACGGTAAATTAGTAAATGTGCACGGCTGAGTGCACTTCTTTGCTCAGTGGCCGAAAGTACGATGATACCAACAAAAGCTATGGTTGTGTGCTAGTGCCACTGGACGTCGAGGTGTTGCAGATCGACTGCGTGGTCTGCGCGACCGAGAGTGCAGAGTGTGAATCAATGACTGGACCTGTTTGGTCAAACACCCCACCTGATGTCGCGAATCATCATGAGGTTGGTTAACAACTGTGTTTACTAACTGGGGATTACGTTGAACGTCCAACATTTTGTCAGCTGCATCTGTAAGCACTGCTGAATATAGCCAGAATCTCACCGGTTGATGATGGTAGATTTTTCATCCATTACTGTCGAAAAATGGTGTCATCTATCTTCCTGCCTCCGAGAAGCTGTCTGATGTGTCGTAGCGGCTGGGATGGTTTGCGGTCGCCTAGCTCAATTTCGGAAAATAGTTGGTCCAGCTTCCGCTGTTCAGAAACACCTACCTTGCTAATTAAGGCGTCTTTCAGCTTATCGTACGGCTGGTCTTCAGGCATGTTGTCAATGAGATCCGAGACCTCTTCGGCGATTTCAGTAAGAATGGATTGAACTATGTAGGAGCACATCATGGTCTGTGACTCAATGCGCCTCGTTCGAAAGAGAGCTTCAACTTGTCCGAATCACAAACGAGGGTTACTGACTCCAAACTCAGGCAGTTTGATGTGCACGGATGCGGCCAGCTGCTCAGTTGGATCGTCGTAGTCGGACATAACAGCAGCAGACCCTCTTTAACACGCAAAGTTAATGGGGCAGTGAAGACGTTGTGGTGATCAAACCGGACGCCGAAAGAAAAAAATACACACAATGTGAGGAAACAACGAGTTCGCCGGATAATGACGACGGGAAAAATGCGAGAAATCGACTAATTCGGGCTCACCAATTTGTAGTGGTCAAAAACAGTCTCTGACTACCTTAGGGTATTTCACTGAGTTCAGTGACCAGAAATGAACGAATGCAACAGGACAATTACGGGAGTTTTGGCAAGTTATGGTAATAAAGAGCTTGACTCACAGAAAGGGTTCAAGAGGACCAGCACAATATTCCAAATTACCAGTATCCGGGAAGTGAGGATATTCTGAGATTACCGTGGACAGCTGAAACGCGGTCGGTGCTGCAACGATGTTCGGAGTACAACGGAGCTAAAAATGGATGAGATCCGTGTAGTATCGTCAAGCAACTACGCCACAGGTAGAAGAGTGGAAAGACGTGCGTGCACAAAAATTTTTATTGTAATTGCAAGGTTATTGTTAATTAAATCGAGAAATACGCAAGGATGGCGTGAAAACGTTGTTGTACAATGGTGAAGCATCGTTAGTGAACAGAACCAAGAAAAATACTCTACTGGCAGACAGAATAAGATTGAGTGGTTTCCGGGTAATCCCGAGTTGCACTTTCTGAGTATAACGTGCGCTTACCGCGTAGGTGTAAGATTTGACAAATGATCGCGCGTGAATATCCCCATTACATTTTGCCGTATGTATTATCGTAACCTTCGCTATACTGAACACGTACTGCTGCATAGGTCTAAAAAGCATTGTATAGGATAGTGTTGAATCAATGACGTGTTGATTCATGGAGTCTCCTTTGTTCTGTTCAGCAGTCGGTTCAAAATCGATCACTTTATGCTTGTGCTTGTTCGCCCTCTGGCTTTATCAACGGTTCCGTTTTCATAGTCACAACATTATTCGTAAGTCATGCTGTAGTTTGTTAATCATCTGCCTCTCCGAAATGATGTAGGTGATCATGCTTGCATCAGTGTACTCAAGTTTCAAAATGTCGAGTGTTAAGCCTAACTGTTATCCATATATAAAACGGAGTGAAAACAAAATAACATTTTGTTGATAACAATGTCTCTGATTCCTCCCACCTCTTCGTTTTAGGAGCTCTCACGAATTTTTTACTCTGTCCCGCAAGGTAAACCTGTTAGTGTAGTAGTAAACATCACATATTGTAGGTCATTGACATATCTGACGATATTGGTCGATTGACAAAACAAATGGACCCAGTTCATATTGAAGAGGGTTTAATCCGAGTAAACACGTTGCATAACTTGACGTTAACTCACCCATCAGTCTCTTTTGGCATTCACTGGTACACTTGAGGCTGTTTACCGACTGATGGATTGTTACGTAGATCTGAAGATTCAGTCGTTGAAAACCAGTCCTGTTGAAGTAGGTTTAATGTTCACTCTGGTTTTCACACTGTCTACTCAGCCTCTGCTGAGCATTTATCAGCATGCGACTTTCGCCGCCAAGAGTGGTCCACGGTATGTATGATGTGCTGTTTCACACTAACTTTTCCGTTATCCGTACAGCTTGTTGCCACCATATCTATTGTTTGGAAAAGAAGCATCAAAATTTAATATACTGTCTGCAGATATGAAATACAAGGTAACGAATAGCGTGCATTCCATGGAATCCGACCACGCTGTAAGTTATTCCGGTTCTTGTTGGCATCATCAAGTTTTACTTCTATAACAGTTGGCAACCGTGGGTATTTTCCTCTGAAACATGGTGTGTGTATAATCATTGCAGATAGAATAGATCAACTTGTGCAGGAAGTTTTGGTCACTCACTTCTTTCTACGATGAAAACAACAACTTAAAAGTCACTAATTTTACGTAACAGTATTGATGGTTTGAGAATGATCCCGTATTATAGATAGTCCCAACATCACACGTGTTTGTACCTACATTTTCACTGTTGGTAACTCTTACCTAATTTTGAGTCATCCAGCTTTGGTTTCGTTTTTCTTACAACAGAATTTTTTAAAGTACCTTTCTTCATTTCTGTACTAGTCACTATACCACATGGTCAGGCTTAGGAATATATACGCACTTTTATATAATGATGATCTTTCAGCCCTGTTGCGTTGGTCAGTCTTTTGAAGCCAAGTGAGCCATCGAGTTCCCTTCATGTCCACAGGATTTCGTTCGTATGAGTCATTATATAGAACCAGACCGCTTCTGTTAGCCTTGCATTTCCAGATCGTAGATGGGTTGCTTACTTTCAAAAGCTGCTACTGCCCAAACTTCTTCTTCCCCTTTTTAGAAACCGTGCCCACATGGCACATTAATATTCTACTGACCGACACTTTAACAACTAAATCAACCTACCCCTTTGAGGGTTTCCGTGTTGACACTACCACATGCTGATTACTAAATGGCCCGAACTTATGTCCCAGTACGAACTAAACATCTTGAATTGTCATACTGATGTGTTCCTTACTTTCATCTATCTATTCACAATGACCATACGCCTGACGATGAGATACTGTGAATCAGGCCGTGATTCATCTAAACAATAACACAAAATGAATCGGAATAACATTACGTGAAAAAGCTATGGACGAAGCAACACGACGTAATCATTTCCGTTCCCATGAAAGTTGGAAAATTCCCGTTTTACATTCAGCGTTTGAAATATCACTACATTCCACACTACTTGGTCAGCCAGTTTACCATGGCCTACGTGCTCCCCAATTAGGTGTAGTGTTCAACAGTTTTCTCCCTTGGTTTGCTGTCGAAGGACTTTGCACTTTTCGCCTTATCCCTGTTGTAGTGGTATTCTTGGTAGAAAATTCTGTTTTTATGTTTTCTTATCGTTTCACAATATACGCAGATTTCTCATAAAATTCCTACATGGCGCCACCCACGCCATTTATTCATATTTCTCTCAATGTAATTTCACATATACGAGATATCGGTACAAACAGTTATTAGCGCGCGATCAGTCTTACTCTCCTTTAATCATTCCTTATATAGCGCAACTTTTACACAAACCCGAATTTCTTATTTTCGAGATAACCGTGAAACAAACTCAATAGATTTCACCACAATTGATGCTGATTGTGTTTGGATGTCAGCTTCTGTACGTGTTACAATTTAGAACCACGTTAAACTGCGAGCCCTGACACGTAGTCAACCCAGAGTAGGGTGAGAACAGGAGTGCATGATACCTCAATATTAATGAGGCCTAGATAAGACAACCAGCCACCCAATCGAGTGTGTGGATGACACGATTGGATCGTTCGAGGCCGGGGTGAGAAAAAGAGAAACACAACCGTGAATGGGTAGACAGGTGAGGTGCGGACGGCGGGGGGCGCGGATGCCACACTACGGGATTGGTATTTGCGCTTAGTACTACTGTTGTGTCCGCGAAAGACGCTTGACCAACAAGTTGGTTTATTGCGCAAACTTCCGTATAGGTCATGTCAAAAACTAAACCACAAACGTGTACACTCATTTGCACGACGGACATGCACTCACATACATTGGGTGACAGTACGTGGTCATTCGCCTCGGTGAAAGTTCTCACACATCATGTACACACTGTTTCGATAGTCTCTTCTTGTCCGTCGTGTTCGGGGCTTGTCCTTTTGCTCCTGAATGTCCCCTGTGGGTAATACACTACTTGTGAGTAGTATACTACTCACAACGAAACTGCCTGTTATACAACACTCCTCCCCCTTCTGAGGTTCCTTGGTTCCTTCGCATTTGTCGACGAATCCTCTCCGATCGACGCGGTGTTTCCTCCCGGATTATTGATCTTCTGGTTCGTCGCGCCGGCATCTCGTGCCACGTTGCTAACTCACTGGCGTGCACTCGTTTCGTCTCGCCGTCCTTCTTGATCGTGTATACTGGGCCTCGTCTGGATATTACCAAATACGGACCTTTCCATTTAGGCAAAAGTTTTCTTGATCCTGGCCCGCTGGCACCGGTGTTCCGATGGTCTCGATATTTCACCCGTTCTCCTAGGTTGAACATTCTAGTCTTGCCGAACCGTTGCCTTGCGGATTTCTCCTTTGTGCGTGCTTGCGATGCTTTCAGATTTCGTTGGGCTCTTTCTCTTTCGGTTACCAATTCTTTAGTGGAATCAATGCACTCTGGCCATACCCCAATGTCCTGATCCACCGGAAGTCGAGGGGTTCTACCGTACATCAATTGAAATGGAGATTTCTTCGTGCTCGCCTGCACAGACGCCCGGTAGGCCAATAACACCAGTGGCAACGCAGACTCCCAGTCTCCTCCTTTGGCTGATAACCATTCTTTGACCGTTCGGTTGTTACGCTCAGTTAGGCCATTCGTTTGTGGGTGATACGGCGTCGTTCGGATGCGCTTGATTCCCAGTTGTTGCATGCGTGTTCGAAACTCATCGCTTTCGAAGCATGGTCCCTGATCCGTCAAGATCGCCTTTGGTACGCCGTGGTTTGCTACAATGTGCTTCATCACCATATCTCCCACCGTAGATGCTTTCTGATCCGGAACGCCAGTCGCTTCGATCCAACGGGTAAAGTGTTCCGTCATGACCAGAACGTACTGGTTACCGCGGGCGCTCAGTGGAAATGGGCCCATAAGATCCATAGACCAGAGTTCACCGATTTCGGAGACTGGTATTGGCTGTAAGGGCTGTTGGGCTCCCCGATTGTCGCTTTTCAGTAACTGACACTGTTGGCATGCAAGCACGTAAGTTGTCACATCCTCTTTCATTTTCGGCCAATATGCTCTTTGTTGCAACAGATCGTACGTCCTAGTGCATCCGGTGTGTGCCATTTCATGGCAGTCTGCCACCACTTTCCTCCTCAGTTGTCTCGGGATGACTACCACGCACGGGTGCCCAACGCCACGCTGCCATGTCAATACGCCTGCACTGTTTAAGCCAACTCTTTTCCATTGGGATGCGATTATTTTCAGCTCCTCATCCTTAGTATTTGTGGGGATTCTCACGCCTCTTGCCAGAGCTTCAATCACTTTCCGGAGGACCTTATCTTGACGTTGTAGGCGTACTAGCGTTTGTGGGTCCTGCTCCATTATTAAGCCGTTGACTCCAACGGTCACTTTGGGGAGTTCGTCGTCTACTTGTGGTCGAGAAAGAAAATCCGCGACGCAATTGCTCAAACCAGGCACATGGTTGATCGTGAAGTCATATTCCTGTAAACGTAATGCCCATCGGGCTAATTTGCCTCTCGGGTCCCTCGCAGTCATGATCCATTCCAGGGGTTTGTGATCCGTCTCCACGTGGAACTGTTGACCCAACAGGTATGGCCTCCACTTGTCCAGTGCCCAGACGATTGCCAAACATTCCTTTTCAATAGTCGAATATTTCTGCTCCGTTGGAGTCAGGACTCTGCTGGCATACTCGATTACTCCTTCCTTTTGCTTGAGTACTGCCCCAATGCCACGGTCACTGGCATCTGTTGCTACGATGAACGTTTCTTTTGTGTTCGGTAGTTTCAACGTCAGTTGTTGCTCGTTCATCGCTTGTTGCACTCGCTTGAACGCCCTCTGGGCATCGTCGGTCCATTCAAATTTCTTGTCTTTTCGAAGGAGTTCGTACAATGGCGATGCAATGGAGTGAAAATTTTTCACGAACCGACTGTAGTACCCCGCTTGACCCAAAAATTGTCTCAGGGTTCGTTTGGAATTCGGAGCCACGGCCTCTCTAATTGTCAGTATTTTCTCCGGGAGAGGCTTGATTTCACCTTGACCCACCTTGTGTCCCAGTAACACCACCGATGATCGTCCGAGCTGTGACTTATCAGCATTGATCCGCAGTCCTGAGTTCTTAATGCGATTCAAGACAGCATCTATATGGGCAGCATGTTCCGATTCCGTGTTGCTGTATATTACGATATCATCTCCGTATACCGCCACATTATCCAGTCGTTTTACCAGCTGAACCATCAGGCGCCGAAATGTGAAAGGTGCCCCGGATAGGCCAAACGGCATGCGCTTGAACTGATACTGTTTTTCGCCTACCGTGAATGCGGTCTTCTCACGATCTGTGGGTTTAATTGGTACTTGCCAGTATCCGGAGCGTAAGTCCAAAACTGTGAACAATTTCGCCTGCTGTAGCTTGTCAAAAATATCAGCGACGGACGGTATTGGTACGACTGTATTCTGTGTTACCTCATTCAGCCGTCTAAAATCCACACAAAAGCGGTACTTCCCGTTGGACTTCTTCACCAGGAGAACAGGCGAGTTGTACGGACTGTTGGCTTCTTCGATAACATCCTCGCTCAGCATGTTCTGTATTTGTCTCCTCAATTCCTCCTCAAGATGAACCGGTATCCTGCGGGGCCCGTGAGGTCGAAATGTTCCGGTTGTTGGTATTTCATGGGCAATCCAGTTGCAAAATCCGTACGGATCATCGTCAGTCGTAAATACTTCCGCGTATTTCTCGACCGTGGACTGGAGCAGGGGGGCTGTGCAACTGGGGGTTTTAACCTTGCGTACTTGGTTGACGCTATCCTTTCGCTGTCCTATGAGCGTCAGGGAGCCATACTTGGTTGACAACTTCTTGAGCTTCAAGTCAATCACGGCATCTGTTGCAGCGAGGAAATCGGCTCCGAGTATCGTTTGCCTGGTTTCTGGGGACACAATGAAACGGTGCTTTACGATATGGCCGCCGATACGTACCCCACATTCTTTCACACCGTCAACCAGTAGACTATGACCTCCAACCGTCTTGATCATCATGGATGTCGGTTCTAGGTTTTGCTTTTCGGCACGAGCAATCAACGAAATAGCTGCCCCTGTATCGACTAAACACTGTTCTACCTCTCCATCAACTTCAACCCTTGTATGTACGGCCCCCTTCTCAATCGCTCCCATTACTAGTTGACCCGCCCAACAAAAAGAACAATCACGAAACACTTTATTTTTAGACCTCTGAGACCGCCGGATTGGGCAATCCTTCTTCCAATGTCCTTTTTTTCCACAGATGAAGCAGCCTCCTGGTTGATCGTTCTTCCGTGCTGCTGTTTTCAGGGCAGCTACATCCGCTGCGAGTTGCTCCATTGCCTTCTGCATTACCTCCAATGTCTTCTTGTCCGTATTGCTGTTTGAATCCACTGAGGCCACGGACATTACTGCCAACTCCCGTGTCACCTTCGCCAGATCGTCAAGGTCCATCGGCCGGGCGACATGGGCAATACGGACTTGGTCGCGAACCTCCATCGGGAGACCTTCAATAAACTGCTCCGTTAACAACTGCCGTCGTGATTCTTGATCCAATCCTGGCAGAGCCCTGTCCAGCAAACCTTGCAGAGTGGTGGCAAACACGGACGGGTCCGCTCCTTGTCCAAGCCTGGCCGCCTTGAACCGCCGCATGGCCTCCTGGCGGTCGGCCGGGCTGTCAAACGCAGCCACCAGCGTCTCCTTCGCAGCGGCCCACTCCATCTTCGCAGGGCCTCTTCGCGCTGCGTCCAGCACCGCCTTCGCCCTGCCCTTCACCAGCGTCCGCAGGGCAGCCAGCTTCCCACGGTCGGTCTTGACTCCGACCACTTCGGCCACGTCCTCCAAGTCCTCCAGGAACGTCCGGACGTCTCCATCTTCGAACGGCTGTGGCCAGGGAATCTTCATCCTCGCGTTCGTCACGGCACCAGTTGTTGTGTCCGCAAAAGACGCTTGGCCAACAAGTTGGTTTATTGCGCAAACTTCCGTATAGGTCATGTCAAAAACTAAACCACAAACGTGTACACTCATTTGCACGACGGACATGCACTCACATACATTGGGTGACAGTACGTGGTCATTCGCCTCGGTGAAAGTTCTCACACATCATGTGCACACTGTTTCGATAGTCTCTTCTTGTCCGTCGTGTTCGGGGCTTGTCCTTTTGCTCCTGAATGTCCCCATGTGGGTGATACACTACACTACACTACTACGAAACTGCCTGTTATACAACACTACTAGTGTTGTTATGATGGTGAGAGAAGCTTAAAATTCACCTTTGGTGGTGCATAAAACGTAGTATTCACTTGAATTGGCTTGAACACCGTAGACGCGGATACACCATTGATTGTGACACGATGTCATGTTGAGAAGCGTTTCAAATTAGCGATTCGAGTGATCACAATTGGGAGGGCCACACAAACCCAATTTGTTCAACAGGAAGGTCAAGATCTTTTTAATTTGCGAATCATGTAGATTGACCACTCAACCGTTTTGCGAAACAGTTAGTAGTCTCAGTAACTAATGATGGACGCTGTTAGCAATTAGGCGGGTATGCGGAGTGACTCAACCCTTACAGACCGTGCAACCAAATTGCACAACTGGTTCAACGAACTCAACCTCAACCTAGCTGAAAAGTTCGCACTCACAAGTTTACCGACTGGAGTGAGCAAGGCGCCTCTTCTCACTCAACTTTGGAAATGTTCGGGCAAGCTGAACATTATTCACACGGCGTTTAGGTACGACCCTTCAGTCATGCCTGTTGTGAAGTTACTGAAGTTGTGGTTAACACGCTAACACCGGGAACATGAAGATCGGGGCGCAAATTCCAGTCAGGGTGAGGATGCACACTACTGGTGAGCCTTATTAAAAGGGGAAGCTTAATTTTTACAACTTTTCAAAGAATACTATTCGAAGGGCATATATGAATACGAAGGCTGCGATCGAATGTGAATAATGTTCAGTCCGAACTGGACGAGCTGACAATGTGTCTCTGGCGTTCCGGAATAAGACTTGACGCGTGGCCACGTTGTTCATGCGATCGTTTCACTTTAGGTTGTCTCCATCACTTGATGGATACAACCATAGCTAAGTGTATGTTGATATCTTCGCCGTGGACAATGATTTTAAACCATCTATCGAAACAGATCGTACTCAAGCGTCATGTGCCCTTTTCTTCGTTGCCAACCGAGAGTCATTTTAATCTCACAGATGACGCAGATTGACAAACCTAACACATCCCTTTGCTACTCTGGCTGATCCCTCAACGCCAATGCTAAGAGCTGACAATTTAATGCTGCCCAATGGCGTCAAACCATCCAATGTCCCAAGGTGTCTACCTGCAATAAAGAGCGTGGGAGTGGGAATACCTCGGTCTTGAGACCGCACTTCTTGATTTGGAGACGTGAATTGCATTTCATAAAAAGTAGCTCGAGCAGCATGGTCTCCACGTCTCCGATAACGGAGCTAGGTAAGTGAATGCCATTGGCCTACTTCCTGCCGGTTAACTTCAGGCTGGAAAGAAACCTCCACACCAAACTCGGTGGTTCCTCCAGTTGACCTTATGGAACGTCCTCTGTGACGAAATCTAAGGGGACTGGTCAGACAACCTTGGTGATATTCACTTGAATCACGGAGTGCCCGAAGTCGCTCCCCACAAATTTACAAGTTTGCCAAGGAGTGGTCAAATAATACTCAAAAAGGGTTCATCTATTCGTCAGTGACTCCCGTGCATGAGGGGAAGCCATAGAGGGCATCGTAAACAGCTGAATCGAAGCAGTCGACTTTCTGTAGGAGTATCAATGTGTTACTCTCTGCGGACTAAAGTTATGACCTTCCATATTTGACTTTTCACACGACCCTACTTAAAGTAAGGCCAATGAGTGACTTAGACACAACAGGGTCCAGAGTGATATATATTATATGGTCTGTTACGAAAAGATATTATCAAAATAACCTAATCAGGTCATCGGTGATGGCTGACGAAATCGCGCATCATAACAAGCCAATCGGGTCATCCGTGACGGCTGACGAAATCGTACATCAACCAAACACTAACGTGCAAAGTTTTCCACTTGAACCAACCAGGATGAGGCGTGAAGGTAGGCGTGAGTACCGTGCTAACCCGATGAACCAATCAGAGTGCAACGGCTATGGAACTGACCACACTGGGCCACCTAACCACGAAGTGGCCTGAACCACTGGAGATTGGTCCAATTTGTAGTTGGCCCTAATTGGCGAATAACTGATGATATATACTTGCATGCATTTCATTCATTTTTTGAACTGGTAATCGGCATTACAACGTGTTTTCTACGCATTCGTGTTCTTCCTGACTCCGCGCTAGTAGACTGGATGAAGCCGTACACAGAGAGTCCGAGTATAGCATACAAGCCAGGATAGAACGTTTTTAACAAGAAATAGGCGCGTTACTTCATGGCCGAATTATATTCATGGCTGAAGTGCACACGATGGTGGCCATGTGAAGCAAACCTACTTCCTGTGTTGAAGTGCTGTGCTCAACATATGTATGCCATGAGATGAACAGATTTGAAGCAGGCTTTCGTTGTTGTCACTAAGCACACCACACAGTGGTTTCTGTTCTGAAAGAAAAGGACCACGCTGAGCATTCAAACCAGAGCAGCAGTCAATCCGCCCGAAACTCTACCTCAACGCAGCTCTCCCCAGAGTTCTGAAAAGCGACTATTACCACGCCAGTCAAATATGAACTAAATAGAGCTGAGGATAGAACACAATCCGACCTCACGCAAATGACAAAGCCAACATCATCAGAGGTCGATCAACACGATTGCACCTTCGCCTTCATGCCCGCATGCAACAATCTAACCATATTGACGAACTTAACCGGACATCCAAATTTACCAATCACCGTCCACAGCGCCTCGCGGCTCACGGAGTCGAACGCCTTGGTGAAGTCCACGAACAGGGCATACA
>QNGE01000661.1:55130-73480 GCA_008508345.1 Paragonimus westermani
GGCTTTCGCTACACGACGGAACTGATACGTGGTGTCTAGAGCGACTGGAGTATCCTCAGAAGAGTATGGTGTGCAAATGAGTGTTTCCGTTTCTTGTCGTGCTCAGACGCTTAAGTAGTGTGTTGGTTTCTCCAATAAAGCAACCTTTGTGTCGTCCGCCTTTTGGATTCACAACACTAGTCAACACAGCCCTCCGGATCAAAACAGCAGGCAAGCCTGACCACCACGCCAAGGTAGCAGAAAAGGTCAGACAAACAAACACACACACCACAGCAAACACAATCAGCATGTAGCATCGCGTGCGATCATGAAGCAGTATAGATTCACGGTCAGATCGAATGCCCATTGTGTACAGAGGACTGCGAATGTGCTACACAACAGTGAAACACCACGGCAACTCCGAACAATACCAAGCCAAAACACAAACACACATACACATCAAACAACAAACAGAACACAAACGAAAACAAAAGCACAAAATTCATCACCACCACCAACACCTACACAACCAACCACAACAACAACAGTCACGCAAAAAACGCACGAACAGTCACACACAACCACCGACTGCAACAACATGAACAACGCCATCCGATCACATACAAAATACATCAACTCCTCTCACAATCCAGAACTACAAAGAAGAATAGTCAAAACGCTCGTCACCAGCATCAAACAGATATCATACGTCACAGACAGCACGAACAAACAACAACCAAGAAATCGTCAAACACGCACACAAACGCAAAAACACTGAACGCCACCAACCACTGCAACAACAATCAAATTGCAATAACTACGCATAGACTGGAGGACCACACACCTATAAACAGTCAACGCACTCACACATAATCGTGATCTACGGGAAAGCCTGGAGCGGCCTGACGAAACAGAACGCGGGGTAGCCTCCCGAATAAAAAACACTGTCAACACAACGCACAACACAAACATTCGAACCCACGCTCTCATAAACAAATACACACCACGGCATACTTGGAATAATTGGACCACGGAGACCGCGTACAATAACGGAGGCATATAAATGAAAGAGAGTTGGCACCGTCTCACGTAGGCTGTTTTCCACTTGCGGCTGCGGATACTGATCACCTTAAATAGGGTGCGCTGCATCGCTTGAGGTTCCACTCACACGCCGGATGTTAAGTTCAAACACACACACGCAGATGCAACAGCATCAACCACCTAAAATAGGCCCGATAATCACATCCCAAGAGATTCAGCACACTCATGGGGACAGTAATACTGCACAGACGAACCTTTCATACATGCAACAAATCGGACCAGGCGAAAACAAACATTAAACCATGCCAAACCACAGCACACCGGTATCATCCATAATGAAAGCACCGAACGCATCTGCCTTTAGTCTGGCTACTCGCCCTTGGCCAGTCTAATAAAATTAAACCTGCAGTAACTGAAGTCGCAGTCACCACATTTTGCAGGATCCAAACGGCACACAAGCCTGACCACCACGCCAAGATAGCAGAAAATGTCACAATATGAAGACACAGAACAACGAACGCATTATTTTGTTTGGCTGATGCGTATCCGAAACCTTTGGGTAGTAATATTTCGTCCTTCGCCTTGGTGACACGTCCGATATGTTGCATATACGCGTTTCCCGTAATTGCCTCTGGTATCTCATCTTTCTGGCGTTGTGACCTACCCTTTACTTTCCAAGCGTACGGGTCGTGCTATACTACTCACAAACAAAAATATATGTTATGCAACAGCTGCGATGACGATACTGTCAGCGTTAAGAACTTTTCGGAAAGTCTGCATCTAGACGATTGCCCCTAAATCGTTTTTCTAATCACCTGTATGCAGCTATTTTCTTGATTGCCGTGTTGTGTGTCCGCTGTACTCGAGGCGGGTTCTTAAAGTTTTGCTAGTATGTCTTTGATACTGGTCCTGCAGTGCTGTCCCATGTAGTGCCCCCCAGCAAAGGATGTACCAGTGGAACGGACATATCCTTCAGATGGGCACTTCACCTTGTCGAGATGATGCGTGATTTACACTGACCAAGTAACTGGTGTATCAGTTTGATATCGTACTATATTCGACCAGGTCCCGGTGGCACTGTGGTGGAAATGCGACAGGTATACGCCAATCCAACCTGAAATGTGATTCTTGTGCGCTGTAGGAAATCACCTAGTGTGTTAAATCTTGATATGCTAATGCTTGATCTTTGGAATTTTTGACCACGTTATCAAACTGTTATTACTTAGTCTCAGGGTCAACTGCACGTTACCTTGCTGCGCACTTCATTTACAACTATCGATACAACTAACCCAAACAAGATATTTTCCCCTTCCTAATTATCTTTTTCTGATAACTCATTCCTGTGTAGATTATCAGGGGCTGCGCACAACCATCCGGTTTGGTATGCGAGCGTACACTCTTCTTTCAACAGTCCCATGATACACGTAGGTCTATGAAACGCCTAATTAAACCTTACAGCCGAATTGCCGTCAACCACAAAACCACATTTTGAGTGAGTTCGTGCGTGTTCACTTGTGCATCAGTCTCCTTTGTTTCAGCCGACTTGTGCGAATCTATACTGAACTGTTGTCTGTGCTTTGGAGTGTTATGGATAAATGGCAAAAAGTCACGCATTTTTCACTGGATAAAGTAGGTGACATAGTTCTTGGGGCACACTCTCTTTCGGTGATACCTTTTTTCCAGATTTTGTTACAATCGCAAGGTTTGTTGACTCACAAGCTTCAGCGTGAACAATACAGAAACCTGGAAATAACGTACGTCTTTGCATACGGCTTTTCTTTACAAACTGCCATCGTGTGTGATTTGTCTTATATTCCTGACAAGCACAAAACTGTGTGCTGTCGCTGATATTCAATCACTATGTGAGCATTTTGGTCGGCGGTTGAAGTGAAACGTGATCTGTCTCAGTGTGGTAAGGTCATTTTGTTAGGTGCCAGGTCCATTCAAATATCTACATAACCAATCATACGCTGTGGAGTTTCGATTAGCGAAACTGCTATCCTCGAACTCCTGATGCATTAACGACTGGTCATTACGGCAGTTTGTTGTGTTTCGTTACTTTGTATGTCCTCATCGTGCATTTGTGAAACATCAACTTGACGCATCCATTTCTACAGGTCGACTTATCCCTGGCAAAATCCAACGGATCCTGTCACCGTGGTGGTACTTAGCGGGGCAGTTTATGACATTGTCAGTGAAAACGGAGTTCCTCTGGGCAGCTTGGTAGCCGCGGACACGTGGATCATCTCCACTTTGCGTGTAAACCAAGGTGATTTGGAAACCGACCCCACTGTTTCTTCGACAAAAGCATAAAAACATTTTGCTGATTCAATAATCGATAGGCTGTATCAAACATGATGCTTTTATGCAGAATTAAAGCTGAACAAAGTGAGCAGTTCGCTGCATGCTGTAGATCGCCGAATTTTGTTTGGACATCATAGAGTGATTAACGTTTAAAAATGCGTTTGAAATGCAGTAAGTTGCTAATAACCAGTTCAAGTACTTTACTTTTCCCAAATCAGTTGCACTAACGTAGGAGTCTCCCTGTTTGGTTCTTTCATATTTTCCATCATTGAATCCCTTTCCAAACGGAATTGTTCTTCTATCCAAAGACCCAATATTACACAATGATCTAAGGCATGTGCATTTGTAATTGAGGTTTTCGCCTCGTTTTTCCACTGAGTCAGCCGCGAAGGGACTTACGTGTATTATCTTTTCAGTCGATTTGAAACACTGAGGTTACGTATGTATTTCAGCCACACGCGTGCTTTAGCATACCGGTCACCCAAGAGAGCGGAGCTGACGTCTGGTGTGGTTAATTCATATGTGAACTTGGAATGAGAGTATCCACGTTTTCAAACTTGTATAGCTAGCCCGATTTATCAGAATATGGTAGGACGATGGCCTCATGGTTGTCACATCATAATCAATCGGCTTGTTTTACGAAACGGCTAGTGTTCGGGGCTTTTACTAAGTTTAACGCGAGACATTGTATCGGCTGTAACTTGTTCAACGTCCTACGAGCACGTTAGCAGATAACGGAATAACGGTCAGTGAGACGACGTATAACGGAACGATAGTCAATGATGATCAACAACGGACTACGGAGCATGCACGACTAGTTCGAAACTTCCCGGCCAACCCAACCACCCGAGACTAACGCATGAACACAGAGAAGACTGGACTCCGGACAGAGTCCCTTTATGTCACTCAATCCGAAGACAACACGGTCACAAACCAGATCATATTTAAGGGGTTTGTGACCAATAGGAAGACCAACGCAAAGGCGGACCAAATGATGAGCCGAGCAGTGCAGTGGTGCGCGCAGGCGGGATGTAGGCCTGTGGGCGTTTGGGCGCGTAGGTGGGGTGCCATAGATTTGGCACACGGGCTGAAGGGCGAAATGGTACAAGACCATGCCAGCTATGAAAGTCACACGCAAGTGTACTTTGCTGGCCTTTGTCACATTATTTTCGGTGAACTGGCGACTTCCCCGACAGTACCTAGCACGTGTAACCACAGTTGTGGAAGCGCTGTGCGAGAAAGAGATGTGACCCGTTAGTGGACGAAACTCCTCATGCAAACGGATATTTACGATGTGCCGAGGAAAATCAGACGTACAACGAGGAACACTGTTATATCGCGGAACGACCGAGTGGATGCAATTGAATTGGAACGATTCCTACGACGTAGTGATATTGTACGCGCTGTTTTACCCCGGAGAGCCTATCCCCAAAACCGACTACGAAGGAAAAACACTGGTCTCCAGAAAAAGAGCGTTTATTGGCTCAGTCCGAAGTTCCGAGTGCCCAAGTGCTATTACAAAATGCAGCTCTTGCGTTTTTATAGCTCGTCAAGCGATCGAGTGGAAAAACAGCAGGCTCATTAGCGTCCAGTCGGCGCCAGAGATAAAAAGATGATGGCACATCAGAGGAGTTCGGATTTACCAAAAAATGGTAAATGCTCATCCCCAGTTAGTGGGCTTTTTTTTCGGGGGGGGGGGCGTATGTGACATCCCCAACAAACAGTGTGAAAGTCTTAGAAGGAATTGCTTTATTTGGAACCCGATTACAAATTGAACGCTACTGTCGTTGTTAATTGTATCTCGAAGCAACTGCTAATCGAAAAACGGCTTTAAATGGATACCGCAATGGTGAGGTGATCACTATGACTACTCCAAAGATAAGTACACAGATAGATCAAGCTAAAATTTTCCACATCAGGGTTTGAATCCTTAGCATGAACTTGTTTGTTTGTGTGGTCCTAAAAATGTAATAACCTTCTCAAAATGTGGCTTTCTCATTTTACTGAAGCCGGTTACCAGCTTAAGTAGTTAGGTGACATTGTGACATGAAGCAACACCAGACATTTGCCAGGAGGCCTGAAAACAGTTTCACGATCAAGAGAAGGTATAAAAACGTAGACCTTTTATGAACGAAAGTAACGTATCTTGACATTCATGAACAGAACATTTGACTAAATCTACGGGTCCATTCGCAAAGGCAGTTGGGGTGTAGAAATCAAATAATTTTATCGCCAGCATGTTCGCAATGGAACGAGTTCGAGGGAAGCGGTTGATCGTTCTTGTAGAGAAAAACGCGAAAAGACTGCTCACCATAAAAAGCTCTGAATTAATCCAAACCGTAGAAGTTTGTGTATTTGAACGAAGCAGTAAAATACGGACGGGACTTGTGGTGTGTGTATAGACATTTGTGGTCAGCATAATACACCTACCATAATGTAAACTACTCTCTACATTCGTCTGCTTTAAAAAAGATGATGGTGTCGCCACTGTTAAAATGTTTATCGGCAACTGTGTGAAGGTCGTTTCTACACGACCCAACTGTTCGTACTGTTGATCACAATCTGAATTCGAACACCACCATTACCGCCCAATGATTAACCTGACGTCATCTATGAATTTTTCTTGCCAGGTCACTCACATAGCAGAACGGGGCGGAAGCTTCGCAATCCGGATAGCATAATGCCTATTGAACTTTACCATACAAACTTGAAGACTGTGACATGTACCTGCTGAGAAACGACGAAACGTGCTCGGAAGGTACATTGTGCGGAACTTCTAATTACTCTGTTCAAATTTCGTGTAGGAAAAGTTGTCTAGCGTGTATTTACTACTGTTAGTCGACCGTTGATAAGGGCTAAACGCTACAAAAGTTGAACCCTCGAATATATCAGAAAGCAGTCTCTCTCTGTTATTTGTGTATATAACACAAATAACAACGTCTACGACATTTCCCAAGTGAGTAGGTTCTATCAGTTGCTGGCAGTTATCACCAGTCTTTGGAAGGCACGTAAATCCCGCTTTCTTAGACGAGTTTAAGCCGCATATTTTACCGATAGTTACTTTGCGAAGTAACCAGTTTTACTGTATGTTTCGTGTGGTACCGTATGCAATTAAACTCAGTCTTTCCTGAGTTGTAACGTCTGCATCAGCAGATGGTCTGGAGAACACACATGAAAGGATGCGTGTTATCATTCACAGCAACTCTCTGTGGTGATGTTTTGCGCCATACAACCTTGAGAAAAAGTTTTAGGTTAGAAGTGACATACAAGAAGCGATGGTACATAATTCATAGAGCGCGTCCATCTAAAATCAACCTATTAGCATTTATGGACAACCTCTTATGTAGGATAACCACTTTTTTCTGTTTTCGCTCTACTGTTCCGAACCATCGCTCCACATTATTTGTCTCTAACCCACTCACAATCAGGCTTTGTCCCACTGCGACATCCCACGAAAAACCATCTTAACTACACTGCTGTATCTTCTGACCACGTAGAAGGCCATTGTGAATTAATGAATGGACGACAATTTCGACAATATCTTGCATTCTGTTTGCTGTGCCAATGTGCACTTTTGCAACCACAGACGTAAAGTTTTTTCCCAAAACAGCTGTTACTATGTAGAGTTAAATCTGAAGAATGAAGTTACGGAGGTTGCCGACGAATCCGAATAGATGTTAGCGAGGGTTGAAAGCGTTCCTTCTGTCTTTAAGGACGCATATGCTTAAAAGGCTTAATCGTATATGAAGAACACCAAATAGATGCCTGCTACAGTGTACACCTTCTGTCGATATTACAGCTGACTAATGTGTGCTTCCGGAATGAACGAACAGAGATTTGGAATAGAAACATGAAGGTAGTTAGCAATAGATTGGTCGTTAGGAGGTCGATTTCAACTTCCAGTCTGAAGCCCGCATAACTGAAATAGTTCGTAGCTACAGACTTTATGACAAATACCACCTGACCGGGTTTATCTACGTGAACGCTGTCGTTGTATAACGGACTTGACCACTAACTAATTACCAGTTGATACCTTGCAACAACAGTATCTCAGGGGTGTTGTACTTCAACGTTTAGGCTCTGACAGAATTTTGCTAGTTAACTGTCTACTTTTACCAGTCTTATCTTGGAATTTGTTGGTTTGTATTAGTTTTTAGTTTGTATTCCTACAGCTGTTGATGACGATAATGTTGACTAAGTCTTTGGATAAGTCTGCATGACAATGGGCACGCACATGACTATACCCATTGAATCACACTAACTATAAAGAGGACACATTGGGTTGATCATTACATCCATGTACTTCCTGGTCATTTGGGTTGGTTATAGAAATGGTCATTCATGAGAATACTTGCGGCACTGTAATCCAGTAAAGCCATTTAACGATAAGCCATGGAATCACAATGGGGCATAGAATGTTACGTATGGGCCACCTATCCGTTAACGGACAGTGCGTAAGGGATGATAATGGCGCATATTTTATCCTTCATGATGCGCCGCCTAAAAAGCTAACGGACTAACGAAACAAAACAGTACAAACTGCAAAGAATCCACCTAATGAGTGTCATAATATGGCGGTTTCTTTACGACCACACGTTGCTTACAAGATTTTGACACCCTGTTTGTTTCTATATATACTCGGTTGGATTCTGTGTATGAGGTTCCATTTTATCACATGGTTGAATTGCGGTGCTGTTCACACCGACTACTGGTCTACTGTTACGTTCAAGTTTCCGCCTCTTTCTGCTTTATGCGCGGAGGACATTTGGTTGCAAATTGTGATCGGGATCGCAATGAGTAGAAATGCAAAGCTGGTAATATCGAGCGGTTGTGAAGGTTGCCACCATTATTTAAGCATTACAGTCGATTCGACGTAAGTTCGCTTTCGACCACACTTAGAAGGAAACAGCCCGATAACGCATTTGAATATCGTTTGCATTGCGAGAATAAGTAGTTATTGAAAAGGCGATGTTTACATTGCAATATTCATCTTCTCGTTAAATCAACTGCAATTTGAAAGATCACTCAACTTCTATTTACAATTCGCCTTTCACCCTTTCTATACTGTCTACAGCTGTCATCAGTCGAAAAGCAATCAATCTTACTGGCGGTGTGCAACACGTGTGCATGTGGACGGTAGGTTAGGACGCAAAACAGCATTGATAACCGAAATCGGAGCTGTTCTTGCACCGTATCCCATATACAATATCACTCCTTGTCGGCTTCCATTTTAGCGCTCACCATTATCTCTCGATTTGACTTTGTTCGACACGAAACTTCCCGCGATGAACGAACAAATGAATTTGGTACTTTCTTCGCCTGGTAACCCAGTTTGTTTTCCGGGTACGTTATTGTGCTGCATCGTTTTATGTAGGTTAAATTAAAATTACACAAGCTAGTCCTCGGAGCACAGCACCAAAGCTTCGTAAAAATATCTGTGTCAAATTTGTATTTCATATGGTTACGCAATGATTAGGAATACTTTTGCAAGGCAAAAGTGGTTGTGCGTGTAGGCTATGTAAAGCCATATCGTCACTTTCATATTGAATAAAGTTTTACGACTTACTGTGGAACTCTAGGGTACTTATCAATCTGCATTGATCTGTTATAATTATTGTGTCCATATCACCTTGGTCTGTTCTTCATCAGGACAGCAAAAAAAGCAATTTCATCAGTCAAATTGTGTTTTGGTTCTAATCATGTATTGCCGAACAAAGTTAGCTAAACTTGCAACATTGGGTTTCCTTTAATAACTTCATCAGTGCACAAGGAAGACATTTTGCGGTATGTTAACATTTAGTTTACTCTCATCCATCGCAAACGTAAAGCACGCAAGCTATGCATAACAGACAAATAGAGATAGACAAGGTGTGGAAACGCGTACAATCACACTACGTATTACATCACCCCACCACAGCAACCCTATGGGTTGTTTCAAATTCTCTCGTGTGCATGACGTCGGCTGGTGTGTTCGCTAAAGGCTAGTAGCTTTGGGTTCTGATGGCGTAACAGTATTTCGAATGACCTAACTGTGTCAACTTTGAGAGCATCGTCATTTCTACCGCCGGCAAACAAGTACGGTATTTCCCCACTAGAAAAGGTGCGTTCGATTGGGTGGCTCGATCTACACTTTTAGAGTCTCTTAAACGTAGGAATGTGCCGACCATGTATGTGAACATACTGTCAGCGCCTTATTTCCATACTTCGGTTCAGGTTATGGTTTATGGTGAACTGCCTGACAGTTTCAGCACCAGGAGCGGCGTACGTCAGGGCTGTCCACTTTCACCATTTCTGTTTCATTTTGTGATGGACGATATAATGGAGAATTGTCTCCGACGCTCGCAAGATGCCGGCGTGGACCTTCTGTGTGATGGAAGACTGACTGATCGTGATCATACTGACGACAGGATGTTATTATGTGACAAATTTCAAGCAGCATGAGCAATGCTAAGCGATATTTCGCGCTCTGCCAAATGCTTCGGAATGCTTTTTGCAGCCTCAAAGTATAAAGTGCTTCTGCAACACTGTTGTGATTGCGTAGGCTTAATGTTAAATAGTGAAGTCTTGGAGGTTGTTGACCGGTTTATATAACTGGGAAGCTGCATCAGCGGGGGCGGCGGAGGTGTAAGGAATGAAGTAGAAATGCGTATCTCTAAGACTAGGGCGGTGTTCCCTCATCTGAGGCACCTATAACGACAGAGAGGCATCTCTCTGATGCTCAAAGGCTGTGTATATCAGACAATAGTGGGGGCTATATTACTTTACGGCAGCAAAACTTGGCCGCCGATGGTTGGAGATGTGGACCGTCTTCAGGTATTTGACCACCGGTGTTTGCATTTGATCATTCGTATCGGGTGGCACGAGCGAGTAAGTGACGAGGAGGTTAGGAACCGAGCACTCGGCACTGGTTGTCAAACGAGTTCTTTTGTTCAGTCCTTACATTTGCACGGAATTGGACGGTTAAGTCATGTATCAAGGATGCCAGCTAGTTGTCTGCCACATCGAGCACTCTTTGCCGACACTGGCGTAAGGTTCGAGGTGGACAGATGATGACCTGGCGTAGAGAAATGATGTGGTTTACGGAGGGGTTGGCGACTGTAGATCGGGCTCGTCTGCCGGGTTGGGGACCTCGCGACTCCCGGAGTCGGTGGTTGGAGATTTTGAGTGAGATGGTGGCTAATCGCAATCAGTGGTGTGAATGTTGTCGTTGTTTGGCTGAGTGTTAGCGCAGCTGTGTTATAGCCATATTCACCCTCATACTCATTTTATGCACTTGGTCCAAATTAGCCAGGACACGCTGACACCGTGGCCCCGGCAAACCGGATCGCACTGACGTCGTGGGTCAGGTACCAGAGCTAGAATGGCTCACGCGACTGCCAACACCGAAAGTACACCCCTTCTGGCGGACGCTGTAGCCGATTTGGTGGAGCGATCACTCACTGTAGCACCGATAACTCATGCTTATGTTCGCCAAAACGAGATTGTACACACGGGCTGGGTCATATTGCCGTCACCATTCGTCACAGCCGCACACTTTGCTGGCACTACAAGACTATGTTGCAATAGGAGTGCTTCATTTGGATCATAGGTAACGTAGGTAGAATGAAACAGTAGAACCAAGCTTGTTAGTTATAGATCGGAAACCGTACTGATTTAAGCAGCAACAAAGAACACGGTACAACCTAGGGTCACTCTTTTGTGAACAGTATGACGTGAGCTAGTAAGGATCGTTTGTTTTAGACAACATCGATCAGTTTCAGTTTGTTTAGTTGCTTGCTGTCGATCCGACATTATGTTCATGGCTGTAGTTCACTTTGTATCGGTCACCTCTACAAGCAAAGCTTAAACTGGTTGCAAACCTGAACTCACATGTACCAATTTACAGCTATCATCTGCAGCCATAAAATACTCGACTTTAATCTTTTTATGCGATTAGTGAACCGTACTCATGCAATTCGAAATGGAACTTGTCACATTCAACAAGGATTTTTACGTTCACATTACACAATGAGCTGCAGGCAGAATAACAAAGTCAGAGTGTTTTGCCACGCAATGCGGACGTCAATAGCACTAAGTGACTTCATAATGATTGTGAGCGGGCTTTTGCATGTTATCATTGTAGTTGGTTTAATCTTACCTCCATAGTGGAAACACGTTTACTAATATTGTTCTTCATGTTTTTGCACACACCTGTAAAAAGCGAGCTTTCTAACAACCGGCCAAGATATTACATGGATACAAACAACTGTATGCTTATCCTCTGTACGGTGGCTTACCCGGTCCGACAACTACCACCAGAATTCCGCATTGGCCTCTAGCTTTTTGCCCATCGCTAAACCGTTCGGTCGCTACACTATGACCTGCCAATTCACATGTGGCCATTGGTTAGTTCGCCAGGCTAGCAGGAGATGCAGCAACTAGTAAAATAACGGTAGTCGGAGTGCACTTGGGTAATAAGGCCGAGCGATGTGACACAGATAGGGCATTCGTCACCATTTTGGTTTGTGCAACCATTCCCTAGCCGTGTTACGGTGAATGCTCGTTCATGAGAACCCAACAGAAGGCCTAACAGCGTACGCCCTCGCGTGGTGTTCCACCGCTTCTGTACCTGCTTTCTGCCCAACGGTGTCAGTCGATCGACTGGTCGAATTACGTTTTGACTGTCCATGCTAGATTGGACCACAATGTAGTTACTTAGATAGGCGTGGCCGGGCGCGGCTAGTTTAAGCCTGATCCTGTCGCCATAGGTTAACTCAGACATTGCACAACCAGTCAGATCTTCCAATGCGTCCCTAGCGAGCCATCAGAAAACGATTAGGCCGTTTTCCGCAAAACAACAATTACTGTATCAAAAGAAATTACCAACAACGGTGTAATAAAGTGTTGCGTAATATTTTATTTTAGTTACTTGTGCATGTTTTGAAGATAGAATTGTGCTGCACGGGAAACGAATCGGTACCAGTTGGTTTAAACCCGAAAGAATATTCCACTATCGTCCGGTAAGTTTTTCAAATCCGTTTTTAAATGCTTAGGTCCATTCGCACTTTTACCCGCATACATAACTAATGTAACCTGCACCCAGTTTAACTAGCTCAGCTGACCAAATCAAAGTCCACCACAAGTAGCTGTAAGGCATCATTAGGAGAGACGGGAAAAAGCGGTATAGATGGCAGATTAGCCGTATAAAAATGTCTCTGAATAAGACGAGCACCACAGCATTTAGAGACGATCGACTACTGGGACATCCCACTCTAGACAACAGATACGACATGTAACAGGGTAGTGAAGTCGAAGGACTACCTTTATCCGTATGACTTGGACCAGTTCATCAACTTGGAAAGGTAGGGTATAACACACCCAAGCAGCGTTGACACAATGAGCTACAACGCTGCTGTTGATGTTATTCGTCCCGTCTTCTGCAGCCAACTACCCTGTTTTCAAGCCAAGATAACTGACAAACGTTGATGCCTTTAGCGTTCACGCTTTGCGTTCGACAAATAAGTCAGCAAGCTGTCTTGGCTGGTATCTTCTCGAATCTGGAGCTGGATGTGTGATGCGTCTCCGAAATCCGCCTTTGCGATCCCAGCATTGCCTTTCCCGTGAGTTTGCTTTTAGTTAATACCATGGGTAAACGATTCCTTCTCGGGGTTTCTAGTGAAAACAAAGCCGGATTTCGCAGTATGAAGTAGGGATTGCACCGAGCTCTAACGCAGAGCGGAGGCTGCTCAACTGGATCCCAGCAAATGTTCTTCCGTTCACCGTCAGACTTAACACTTCAGCCAGTCTGGTGGCACAGGATAAGAAGGTTTTGATTTGTCGTGTTTGCATATGCTCCAACAGACAACAGTTCGGATACTACCAAGGACGCCTTCCCCGATGCATTATTTGACCTTCCGGAACAAACCACAGATTATGAGATACATCGATATCATTCTCGATTTCCTCAATGTAAGTTAAAGGTGTTCCAAGGGCGTTCTCTTGACTTCACTGGCGAACGGGGTCGCACGGCCAATGTGCACATGTGTAGGCTGACAGATACAGGAATAGGTTGACCCTTGTAGAGTAGAAGGCTAAATCTGCCGTCAGTCTTGCCTGCGTCAGTCCGGACTGACGGAGGTACAGCCTAGCACGTACACTGTGGGCACCGAGAGCGTGGGGTTGGGTCTGTATGGCATAGAACGCAAATGAACAGCACAGCTGGCGAATCGGATGTCCATCTGTGGGGTAAGTAATGGATCTGATTGAACTGAAATCGCATTCGGTCTTCGTCGTCCGCAGAGCCGTCTAAATCGGGCGAGCCCCGCCCCAAGTGTTCAAATGGCGGCCACTACAGCTGAGAACATGGCTGTAACATCCAGGGCAATCGATCAATTGTGATATCGAGGCCTGCGCAGTGTCCAGTAAAGTTGCAAGCCATTGGAAGTTCATCTGGCCTTAGGCTACCTGAGTTTGATTCAGACGAAGCAAACCGTCTCAGTGGTGTGTGAGTCTGCCAGTAGCACTGTGCGACTGTGGACAGATTAGGCACAGTCAACCGCTTTCCAATGGTATGACTGATCGAGACATTGGTGGACGGTGGAAGTTACTAACCAAATATGAAAATGTGTCACGATAGAACCTATTTGCTTGATTCACACCATTTATCCACTTTGTTTTACTAATATTTTCTGAGAGGTGTCTGCTGATGAATGGACCTAATAACCGGTCTCAGTTGGTTTCAACTTCCGTGTTACTCTCTGTTACTCTGCTTTACGAGGGCTTTTGCGAACAACACCACTCGCCAAGCGTATGCACAGTGTATCGCTTTTCAAAACTTTTCCAAGCCTTGTCACTGAAGACGGTAACACAACAGACTCGAAATGCTGCAGATACTAGATCACCGGATGATTAGCGTCCACTTCCCGTAACATGGATGGACCGTACAGAAGGCAACACCTTATTGATGAATGCCTTCGACAGAAGGGCCGAACTGGTTCTACCATGTTTCGGCAACAGACTACTGAAATCACACGCCTGGTTTCTACAGCCAGACACCACAAACGTCACTCAAGTTGAGAAAGCATGTCAGAAAGATCACCCACCAGTAGGAAGTCATATACTTACCGCATCAGTTGCTTCACGTGGTGACTGACCACACCTCAAACACACCCAACTGCATTCGGCACCGAAGAGAAGGACATAAGTCGTAGGGTCTTTCTGCTCTTGTATTCTGGACGTTCGAACACACTGCTGGAAGCCATAACAGTCATCACACGGACAGACAGTGTTATCGATCGTGCATGCATTGAACTTATGATTGACTTAGAGCGATGTGTTGTTCTCGCTCCGGCTTAGCATGTGATCGAGTGCATGACGCACGCGATGTTGGCATTTAGACACACTGATCTGAAACTCAAGCGATCTTTGTTCTTAATGTTCTCTGGGTGGGTTAGAGATACATCACACAGCTTCGTAGTTCGTGAGGCAGAACGCATTATCGCTATCCATTACCAAGTTCTTCCCTTCGAAGCCGTCTAGCATCGTCCACATCCAGGACTGACACGTTGTGCACGCATTCTATCCACGCACTGCTTTTCCGCGAGTGCGACTGCATAACAGGTTGAAGTTGCATAAATGAGTAAAAATGGTTAAATGTTTTAACTTGTCAAACTCTTATCAATCTGGATAAGAAATATTTACGCGGCGGTATATGATTGTGTACTCTCAACAAACGCATTTCTCTTCCCTTCATTCAACTCCGTATTTGTGGTGCTAATGGAAACTTTTGTTTCGTATTCACGTGATGCCTCCATTGAACAGGAGTTCCATTTAAATGCACCAGTTTTCCTGGAATCGTTCCGTGACCATTGTGGGCATTCTCATCCGCAGTCGCGAGTGGTCCAGACTGACAGGAAGATCTTCACTCATCCACTCTTCTGCGCATCACACACAAGCTTCCATTTATGTCTACCGTGCTGCACACGCATTTGGTTGCTCCATCTATGCGAAATCCATCGACTGGCAGTGCACGGGTGAACTTCACTGTTAACGACAGTAGGCTTCGAGTTTTAAGTTCTCATAGGCATCAGTCACGCGCTGGCTCGTCTCCTGCGAATAAGATTTACGTAAGGCCTGATGGAACGTTCTTATGACAACGAGTGTTGAACTGGGCATCACATCGGACAATGTCCCTTGTGCCTCTTGTGTTGTCAGCTGCTGATACTCCGTATGATGTTTTGGTACACTTCATCGGCCTCACGATCGAGCATATAAAACTGAAGCCCCTTATTGCACATTGCAGACATAAAGCGCCAATCTGCATGAGAATGACTTGAAATAGAGTCTGTGAATTGTCAACAAATTGAGACTTAATCCACCAGACCTACGTTCTAGTTTATCTGATGAAATGAACACCAATTTGGTGATACTTCGCCCATACCGTTTTTACCCTGTCTTACACCGATGAGTGTACCGCAATCTGAAAGGCTGGTGTCTTCTCAGCCATGTCCACAGTAAGAAGCAGAACGTATAAGCAAGCTTAAATATCCGCTCGTTAAGAAATAGGTTGTTACAACTGTACGACAAAAACTTGTATGGATAGAAGCCAACCCGTGGAATAGCATGGCGGCACACTTGCGCACTGATGGAAGTTAACTATGATAGAGGCTCTACGTACTTTCTACAAAGCTGATGTGGATTTACCAGCCTACCTTTCCAGGAATGCACAGGTGGTAAGTGTTTATGCATCCCATGTTAGCTGAAAATCAATATTTTCACTTCAATGGGAGCGAGTCATTGTTCATAGGTGTTCCGGTGAACAATTCGTCCTGCATGTGCGCCCGGCTGTGGTTTTCATTTGTGCTGTCGCACACAATGTGACTATTGATGGCACTGGCACCACAAATATTTTCAACCCATGATGAGGAGTGACTGATCGTGATAATCCCCCGCAGATTGTCTGATGAAATACGTATCGATTTAACGTCAGTTTGTACACCCTATTACTACTCTCCTTTACAGCGATCGTACACTGAAAGAGGCGTACAATCTACGTAAGTGCACTGAGGCGTACTTATCCCAACAGGTCAAAGAGATGGCAGATGCATTTCTTCGAGGAATTACCGGGTATTATTTTTCTGTAGTCCTGATTGCAGTATATATGTGCAAAAAGACGGTTCATAACTTTGCAGCTTGCTCCGACGACTTGACAGATGGGCTGAGCAATTCGACTAACAGTTTAGATGGTCTCAACCAGCTCGTTCAACAGTGTATGGTGGAGACTGTATGGTATGGATTTAAGACGATTCTCCGTCGGAAATCGAAGTAGCCTTGGAGCTTGAAATATTGGGACGTAATAACTTTCTAGGTCTGGTGCTTCTTTCTTCTGTACTTCTCAAATAGGATGGTGAAGGATTGTTGTTTGAATTGACTGCAAACCGTTTATATCCGGAAGACAGAGGCGGTGCCTCACGACTGTGCTTATCAAAAGTCAATCCCATTTTTAAAAAGGGTGCCAGATGATCATGTGACAAACAAAGACTTATTACTGATGAGTAGTCAGGGGTTTGGTTTATTTTCAAGTGGAGCATCATTCGCATTTGATCGCAGCCTTCGCATTCAGATAGACTTTCCAGCCAGTCTCTCTGAATGCGAAGGCTGCGATCAAATGCGAATGATGCTCAACTTGAAAGAAGAAAAGACGTATTAGCTTTGTCTATGTGGCACCCAAACTCCTCACGGGTTTTGTAATGCGACGGCTTCTGCAACACGGCGAGGACCATATAGGGGAATAAAAGGCAGGTTTCCGTTCTGTTCGGGACCATCGCCTTGTGATGGACACTGAAACATTGGTTTTACTTTCCGCAGTCAAATTTTATTATAGTACTGGAACTAAATATTGATTTTGACCCGGTTGCCGGGCTCACTCTGGGGCTGTCTCCGCCGCAACAGAGTTCTGGTGAAGTACACCATTTCTTTGATGTCGTTATATGCTCGCTGTGGGTGCAGAGTGTGAACTTGTGAGCTACAATCTTGGGCGTTGTGCACGTCAAATAGCATTCAACAGGAGTGTCCGATTTTCCCACTCCTTCTTAACTACATGATGGACAACATTCTAGGACGAGTACTCGGAGGTTCCGTTGACCTCAGAGTAGAGCTTCTGCGAAGTGACAAGCTGATGGATCCTGAGTAGATAGGCTGTGTTCCTTCATTTAATTCTCATACAGAGAACATGTAGACCACGCTGAACCGGTTAACTCGATTGTTTGTTCCGTCTGACATTTTACTTCACACCTTCGAATTGTAAAATGTTGTTATAGGATTGGATTGGCACCGACCCTATCTTTTTTATTACTGGTATTCCGCTGGAGACCGTCATCTAGCTGGGTAATATCTCGTAAGTTTGCGTAGTATTACTGGTGAGACGTTCACGAGGATCGCGTAGCACGTAATGCATTGCCCAACCTCTATCACTTGTGACCGCGAAGATGTCCAGTTGTCGGTTAACAGCAGTGTACAACGCATGTATGCATTCACTGTTGCTTGATGGATCAGAGACATGGCCCATTTGTGCGGAAGATGCACGTAGACTCCCGGCATTTGATCATTGTTGTCCCCCTCTCAAAGTGACCTCTATCAGTATGGCGACTGACGTTTGGGATTAGTAGGTCACCAACGTACTCATAGTACATCGTCGATGAAGAGACGATGAGTACGTTAGGCTCAGTTCAGGTAGGTCATATCGGTATATCCATTCTATTTCCGTTAATGATTGCACCGGCCGAGACCAGGGTCGTATAGCAACTAAGTCGCTCCTCTTCTCAGAAACTTGGGTGTTTGCGGTCTTCTGCCCATTCCCTTCCTCAGCTTTATTGGTGTATTGTGCGAGGAATTATTTGTCTGTTCCTTTCCTAGTTCGATCTGAATTTTGCCTTTCATCCTCATCTTCTCTGGGATGCACTAACCTGCACTCCTACACTGCAACGCTTCTTGTATTACACTTCAAAAATATTTCTTCTCAGTGTAGATCTCGTCATTGCGGCCTCTCT
>QNGE01000661.1:84809-99955 GCA_008508345.1 Paragonimus westermani
GGCTGGGGTCCTCGCGACTCACAGAGTCGGTGGTTGGAGACTCTAGGTGAGATGGCGGCTAATCGAGCTCAGTGGCGTGAGTGTTGTCGTTGTTTGGCCGAGTTGTCTGTGAAGTGAGTGCATTTAATGACGCGTGGCAATGAAAGCCGTAAGGAAGCTGTCTCGCTGATGACGCCTTACTCTCACTTACAGCTCAGTTGTTTGTTTGCAGAGTGTAGGCACCTCGATGCTGAATGTTTGAATATGGACGTATTCACTTTCAGTGGTTAGGTCCCTTCCTGTCCCCTTCTTTTTCTGTCTCTCTTTCTATATAGGGTTTGCTGTTTCTTCATGGTTGTGTGGCAGTTAAGCATTAGTGTTAACCACTGATGCATTGCTGTCTGTTATGATGATGGGTAGGCTCTAAACACCTGTTAATACAGCATATTTATGTTCAAAAGGTTTTCCAGTGACACCTTTTGACAGCTCCGTTTGGTCTAATTGCCTCGTTCGTAACATTTTGTTTAAATTCGGTTATGAAACTTAGTCTGCTGAATTGGAATCTCGTATTCTGCTTTCATACTCTGGATGTGTGTGTCCCGAAATGATCAGAACATTGGGTTAATTTGATCTATTTCATTCAGGTTGATACATCACACTTATTTTTATTTTCTATCGTTCCGTGATTCTCATCCGTTGAACGCTCAAAGAAGACCTACGCATCTCAATCAGCCAAGGTACAGTACACTACGGAGACTTTTGAACAGAGGTAAACCACGCAAGACTAAAGATGTCCGTGGTCCTCACTAACAACAAATTCTCCCCCATCTCACCGTTATACGAATTGTACTTGGGAACTAGAACCTCTGAAAAAACTTTTTTGTCCTGCTTTATACCAAATGACCTCTTTCACTGATTGTCCAGTTAATTGTGCACGCACTATTCACCGGTTTCCAATTCTATGTAGTTCACTGTTTAGGTGACTTGCAGAGAGCCTTTCTAATCAAATTATCACATTGTCGAACGTTCACGCTCGCCTTTACTTCTATCGTCTTCGAAGGTTGCTCCCATTTGGAGAGACAGAGGTCTGTTGACGCAATCCGACAATTCACCTACACAGCTCGTGGTCGAAGTTGCGTTGAAAAGCATGTGCCTGCATCGTGAGGGCCAGAATGCTCTGTCAGACCCTGTGAGAGGTAACGCCGGTTGCCTGTCACCCAACTACCACACGAAATTCACCTCACTTGATCAACTAATGACTCACCAGCCGACTGCTGAGGCCTGGATAGAAGCACACCGCATGGAACTGCGTCATATTGAAGCTAGCTGGTGCCTGAAAGCGTCTAATGAATGTGCAAACACACAGACCGAATACATGTTACGCTGTGGTGTATATCTGACTGCGGGCAAATATGTCGCATTCGAGGACCAATCAGCTTGTACAACTTTGCTACAAAACCTATTGTTGGGACAGTTATCAAACAACCAACAAGAGATGATGAGTTGGACAGGTAGATCAGTAAGAGAAATCAATGTATCGCCGACGGAACCGGTTTTACAAACTTCAAGATTCACCGAACCACTGGTGCTTACTGTGATATGTGGCACTGTAGGAAGTCGGAAAGTAAGTCTGAGCTGTTATTCTATGATGGATTAAGATCCAGAACCCTTAGGTCTTGATGCTTAATGTTCTATCTTTGAGTACACATCGGCTCAGATGACTTAGCCCTTTCCTAATGATGCCAAGTGATCGTTTGTTACATAGGACCGGTCTTGATAACTCCACGATCGATGGAGATGGGGTGAGAGGTGGGTAAGCGAAGGTTTGCTACAGACATGTGAGGGAAACTATCTGTGAACTGGCCACGGTAGTTTACGTCTCTCTTCCAGGCTGAGATTTTTGTGACATGCAGAGTCAAGTTAGAGATGTTAATAGAGGTAGTTGCTGCGATTGTTGTTGATTTGTCGAGTTTTCTGCGATCTGAGGACGATTAGACCGGGACAGAGAATGTCGCAAAGGAGAAGAGGTCTTCTTACTCACGTGTATAACTTAGCCATCAATTTACACTGGCTAGATCACTTTGCATGTAAAGCTTTGGGGATGGAGTTTTTCGTGAACTGAGTCCCATTTCTTAACCTTGTGAGCTTTGAAACTTGGTTTTCTACTTTCGAATTACGGCGAATAAATTTATCTGTTAGCCGCTGATGTTCACAGCTTCACAAACAGAACGAACGGTTTATTTTGTGGCGCTCGTCCCACGCGGGACTGACAGTGACATTGCATGCAAGATGCATCATGTTGGCCTACACCGTTAAATTTTTGTGGACGTTCGCTGGCAACTGTTCACTTAAATAAATCAATCTGTTCTTGCCATTGGCTTCTCGTTAACTATCGATTAAATAATATTCGATGGGCACCAACCATTCATTCGATCGTCACCTCCCGCTTAACCCTGTAAACAATCTTCTCGTGTTTACTCACCGCAACACAGTCTGTCTAGTTACAATCAAAGTGGTGAACAATAGAACGGATGAAAACTTTACCCTCCACTAACAGTGAGGTGGCCAGTTTTGCATCTCTTTAATTCACTCGTCACTGTTCGTGTCACGACCATACCAGATACCGTTCGCGCGTAGATTTTGTCTGTCAGAAAATCAAAAATGCATTTGAGCAGAGACGGAAAGGTTGGAAAACCATAGTTGCGGTGTTTATATGGTTCAATGATGCCCGAACAAACCGGCCACAGTTGCTTCTCCCAGGGGTGAATGACAATGGGATTACAACTGCATCCGGCGTTAAGTTAGAAGTTACCAGAAACATTGTGCGTAAAACAACCACATATTCGTGCATTAGAGTAGGTCATTTCACCTAAAATCAGGGTTCGAAAGTATTGAAAACCAAACGGTTTTTCTTGGAAGACGGAGATCTCTGCACCATTCATCATCATGGTTGTGATGAGTATTCATAGTTGTATGTGGGCTGAGATACTACCAGGACTCTCACACCTAGATAGCAGAACGATTATGATTCTCAACCAAAGCCTCCGGCCCAAAAGCCTGCTCCACAAGGTAGCGGGTGGGTAACTTTTCACGAACCGATGCTTTTTCCGGAAAAAATGCCAACTCCCTGCCTGGAGAACAAGAGACTGTGGTTTGTCAGACCTCTACCTATTAGTCCGCCTGGTATGAGTGACTCTGTCGGTGTGATCATCACGCCGTACAGTTTAGACCAATGGGTCATCGAGATGCGCACGTCGTCTCACCGCACTAAGATCCAGTCTCGTTGTGACAGCAAACAAGCATCTCTCTGAGGCCTGCGGTCATGCATACAAGAGACTATAGCATAAAGCATGTGTCTGCCCTATCTATTCGTGCATCATGAACTCACACAAATTGCAATGAAAAAGAGACAGGGTGATTAACTAAAAATTCGGCTAATTCACAACAAAGCACTTACATTTTGCAACGGTTTAGTCTGAATTGAATAGAATAACGAACGTATAGAAATTGTAGAACGCAATAAGGTGCGACAATTCGGAACGTGTTTTGCTAAACTGTGTAGGATATTGGAATAATAAAACACATGTGTGACGAGAAGAAGGGCAAAGTATGTCAATCATATTTATCACACATAATGTCGTCGTACATTAGTTAACACTGTGTGACGCCGATGCTCCTCATTGGCTGCGAACAGCCGGACCGACTGCATAGTCTCTGACACTAAAAGCAACGCCGGCTGATCCGGGTGCAACATCTACGCATCTGATGCTACACTGTTGGGTATTGGAAATCACTGTCATTCTATATCGTTCCCCATGTGTGTGTTCACGAGACTCTTTATGAACATTTCTCCAAGTTATACCGGTAAGTACTATGTGATATTCTTATCACTGTCATCATGACACCAAAGTGAGCAGACATTCCTAAACAACTAGTGTTTGTCTGTTGTTTATTCAAACTTACGGTCAACATTATCGACATCATGTTTGTTTTTGTCTTCAAGTAGAAACACTGCGAATCTTATCTGGTGGATTTCTTTCGGGCAAGGTTTCCCATAAAAGCTTTACTTTCTTGTTATTTACTCAATGTTTCATGTACTGAGAAAAAACGTGTAGCAAACACGCTTGTTTTTTTAGCACTTTATCATCAGGCTAAATACAACACATTTATATGGGTTCGCTGGGAGTAGCACGTCAGTGAGGTGAGGGATAGCAATCATTAATGTTCAGTTAGTCTGACTCGTGAAATTTAGTTATGTAGCGTCAGTAACTTGTGTTGTAAAGGTTTCGGAAAGTCGATACTCCTACATAACAGACCGATCCGGGCTATCGATACAACGCCACGGAAGGTTCAGTGTTTTTACCAGGTGTTTTTGTGAGCATAACGGAAGTGAGCTTAATCGGATTGCGATGGCTTCTGCAATGGCTAGTAAACGATCTTCGAACCACTTTGATTGAAATAGATAGGCTTGAACGAATCGGCCGAGTTGATCAGATGGTTCGATTCCACCAAGTGCGGAGCGACCGCTGATGAGCAAACCTTTAATCGATCCTCGAGCTAGCCACGCCAGGTGTTGCTCCCGCATGCGTTCAGATAGTCGCCTTTTTGTGCGGCCTATGTAACTTATTCCACAGGAACAAATGAAACGACTAACACAGAAAGAGGCAGCATGTACAGGTAATGTATCTTTCAGCTGCGGACGCAAAACTGGTGTGGACGTAAACCGAACACGTAATTGAGCCGCGAAATAGATTTTGTTAAGTGTTACGTTAAGTTTCCTGGTTGTATTTTCAGCATCACTATCACCTTTGAAATTCAAAATAATATAAACAGGTTTTTTTTATCTACGGTTTACGGCATGTCTGCCTTTATGCTAATTATCACGTGCTTAAAAATGAACTGTTTCGGGTAGCTATTTTCAAAGAGTGTTTTAGATATAAACTGTTTTTCTTCTTCTATGGCATCATCTAAACAGATTTTCACGGTCCTATCTAGCGAACACCGGATTAGGTTCTTCTTTTGTCCCAAAAGTACGAAGCTATTAAAATTTGTAAACTGTCCTGTCCAGGTTACTTTACAATATACTCCACGTTGTATTGTGCCGTCCTCACGACGCTGTACCTATGGTGATTCAGGTTCGGGAGTGAAGCAGATATTATTATGGGCACAGTTGAATTGTATCAGTTTCAATGAGGCATGCAGATTCGTCTGTCATGCAGATAATGTCATCTACATAACGTTTATAAAGAGCCAATGACTTAATGTAGTGTGCTAGTGAACTACTTCCAAGCTTTGCCATAAAAAAGTATCTGTTAGTAAAGGACCTAACAGTGACCCCATTGCTACTCCTTCCCTTTGGCGATATAACTTGCCCAAAAACCTGAATTGAACGTCGTAAGTGTAGCGATACAAAAGCTACTTTAGTTCATCCCGTGGTATCCCCACATGTGTCACTGCTTTCTCTATATACCAACCGTGAAACTCGATTGTTCCACCTAATGGGATATTTGTGAAGAGAGACGTGACGTCAAGCGAGAATAAACGCATCCCATTTGCACTCAATTTTTTATCGTTTCGACAAATTCAAAAGAATCTCTAAGACTGTGAATCGCTAGTTTCTTCCTGACCGGCTCTAACAATTCGGCTAGCCATTTTGCCGTTGCATGATACGGTGAATTACACATGTCTAAAAACTACCATAGCACCACTCTGTTTTAATGCACTTTAGGTAACCCATAAAGCCTGGGAATTACACTACCTACTGGTCTAATTCTTTCGAAGGTAGTTTAATCAATCAATCCTCGTTGTTTCATACATCTCAGTGTTTTCATCAATGCCTTCTTAATGGCCACTGTTTTGTGTTTTTCAGTTTCCATACAAACGAATTTGTTTTTTTTTCCTGCCAGTAGTGCATTCATTTCAATCAAACAGTCAGCTTCATCCAGGATGACGATTGCAGCACTTGCGTCAGGTCTGGATATTACTATATCCTTATTTCGCCCTAGGGACTCCAGTGAGGTTAGGTGGTGTCGAGTGAGCAGATTTTTACTTGTGGTTTTCCGGGTCGCTTACTGATAGCATGATTGAACTAAGGTTGCTTTGAGTATCTCAACATTCATAGGTGATGAAGGTTTCAGACTGACCAATTGGTAATAAAGGTTTTCATATTGATTTCCTAAATCCAGCCGTTTAAGTTTACTCTTAGGGCAACAAAATCTTGGTCCTAATGATAAAACTTCAACAGCAAATTTGTCCAACACCAAAGAGGAAAAATTATGCACGTACCGTTCTGGATTCTTCGGAAATTCGGCCTTAGGTTTGGTCGGGTTGAGTTGATGTCACAGCCATGCTGACTTCTTCTCTCGTCTTTTGGCCACGATCTGGTGAACGTAACTGTCAAACTGGTTTGCCTCATTCGGTGACAACTCTGCCAGTATCCTCGCGGAAACAGTCTGCTTGTAGTCCAAGTCACATGTCGTGCTCGTCCATCTGTTCTTCTCATTTAAAGCTAGTCGTTGTAGTGGACTCCCGTTGATGTTAATGCAATTTCGTCTGAGGATGATACAGTATCGCTGTGGAAATCCTAGGCGTCCGATACATTGTTCATGTACTGTTGACCGCCTTTCGTATATTACTGTGCGAAACTTCTAGGCTTGCAAACTGATACAAATGTTCTACCGGAATTTATGCACCCGAGGTCTATCAAGGTCAAATACTATATTGATCAACTCCCGATGATTCTGTACTGAATAGTCGTCAAGCAGATGCAGTCACGAATAGGAATAAACGTACACTCAAGACAGTTAATCCGAGGGAGATAGTCCACAGATACGTAGCATCAAGTGACAATGAAATATTGTGGTCAGCTCAGCGAATCAAGTAGGCTACAGTTGATAAGAGAATTTTGGTCAGATGGAGAGAGGAAGAGATAGAATATACACGACAACGGAAGTTACACTCCATGTGGGGATCAGAGGTGGGGCGAGGAGGCAAATACGCTTCACTCTTCGTCAACGCACTCCCGTAAAAGCACTTCGCCGAACGTCCCTTTGAGCACATCCGGTGGCTATTCATACGGTAGCGTCCCTCACCAGATCGTCTTCGCCTTCCTTGACTTCTGTGACCATTGCTTTTGGTCACATATCTGAGGATTTACTCACATTAGCCAGAAATACCAGGTCGCCTTTCGAAAGTTTAGGCCTCATTGCTGATCGGCGTTGGATCGCCTGAAAGGTGGGTAGACAGGACTATATCCTCTTTTGCCAGAACATACCTGTAAGATAAGTGAATTGTCACCATCTCCAGTTAAAATGACTCTCGCTCACGGCGTGCTGATTTGGTACGGACGAGTTGTATCTAAGCATGAGGAATTTTCTCGGAGTGAGAACCTATTGATCATCAAGGTCATCCTGGCAACGAATCGGTTAGAGACGCACAAAAATGAAGCAGTGTCGAATGAATGTGCTAATTCAGTAGGAACTGCCCTGATATTGGAATGGGTGAAAACAGAGCACTGTCGCACGTTATCCTTTGACAACTAGGCGACCCTGACCATTGCAAAGAGATCCACGTTCGTCTCGATGCTGTCCACTTGCATGGCTTCGTAACATGATGACGGAAACCACCTTCGGCACTGATAACAGTTCCTCAAAGAACTCTTTATGGGCGTGTTCACAGGTAAACTCTAAAATTTTTCGCGAACACGATTCAGACCTGAATGGCTGCTATCCTCGTGGAAATGTTGTACGATCAAAATAGTCGCAAAGTGTTTCGCTGGCAATATTACAAGATGCCTAATCACAAAATCAGTTTGGCATTTTGTAGCCTCCTGCCTACATGCAGTAAATCATTCAGAGTAAGTGGGTTTAGTTTAATTAGAGGATGGAAGTGTCCAGTAAGCTTCTGCTATGATGTTTATTGTGTGACAGGCTTTTCTCGGATGATGAGACTCTCGTTGTACAGCAAATACTTTTTGGAAGAAAATGTTACTGCAACAGTCGGGCAATTTTATTTGAGACATTCTAAAACTCGTTGGCAGAAAGATTGTCTCTCTTGTAAACCATTGCTAGTGTGTGCCTTAGAAACCATGCAAAGAGACGTTGCAACTTGATTCAGGGATATCCGACCCGTGGGGACAGTTGGTGATAGTGTTATTATAATTAATGGCTGGGGGTTCCAGTCGGCAACCTTATCGTCTTCACAACGCTAGGTCAATTAACTTCATCTTTGCAGAGGAACGTAGGACCATTTAAACACCGATTAATTTTTTGATAGTCGTCTGAAAAAATGCTGTGAGACAAAATATGTGCCGGAATGTGCTTTGTATTGATGGAACGCCATTGTTCTGGAAGAGGTGTGATGTTGTTGGTGTAATGCCAGGGATTAGGGACTTCGAACAGTCATGGAAATCGTGCTTGAATTGAAACGTCCCACGCAAGTAACAAGAAGAAAACCTGTGTACTGGTTGTGGTAAACCGTTCATATTCATGCGACGAGAAACCGAATTCATGAATGTACAAGTATTAAAGAAATCACCGTCTGTCATCGGCCGATTTTATTAGTACATGCAAAGTCATAGACTGTAAGTTAATTGAAATTAACGAATAACGGAAGGCGTAACACTGAGGCTGTTTGTCCAATCCTGATGCGGTGTCCTTAACGTGACGTTTTGATTGGTCCCCTGTTAGACCTTCTGTTGCGTCGGGGTTTGGATAAGCGGTGAATAGAGTAGGGTTTCGTCATAGATAGTCATCAATCTGTTTGCAAAAGACTTCGGGAATCTTTTCGTAACGTTAGGAATACTGTGAAGTACAATAATAGAATCGGGCCAAAGTGTAGTGGAGCAGGGTGATGTTCTTAACTCGGACCGCACTTTGTCCAGTAATTTCACTGACAGGATTGTTGCGACCGACGCTAGTCGTCGTGCAGTGGCCATAGGTGGGGGAGCAACGCGGGATTTGTCCACATTCGTATAACACCTGACGTGTAAGGAATTTTTCATAACTAAATAGACTGCGGCTCCGTATTCGACTTCTGAAGTATTACTGAAAACGTGCAAATGGATGCCTGCATGTGCGATAACTTCATCGGGTCCGATGAGCCTCGGTATCGACGGGATAATGCACCCAGTCGCCGGTTTTCACAATTTTAGCGCTTCACTATCTACGATTTCACTCCAGGTCAATCTGAGTTTGCACAAGCGTTGCAGGAGATTGCTTGCAATCAGTGCTATGGGAGCTATTTAGCCGAGTGGATGAAAATAAGGGAGACAAATGATAACAAGCTTCTTCTGGTGAGTATCTTATGCACTGAACTGGCCTGAAATTTATAGGTGCCCGTTTCGATATGTTATATTAAACCCAGTGTCCTCTGAATTTCGGGGACCTGAAAGTTGAGTTGCACTGTTGCCGTTCTACAATCGCTTTCTTGGAGCTCTGACAAAAGCTGCCGGTCGTTACTCATCCATTTCGTCAGTTTGGATCTTCCTGAACTCAACATGTCTTTTAGCTGTTTGGCTAATCTAACCGCTTTCGCCACAGCTGATACGCTGAATAAAGTCTTCAACTTAGAAACATCGCTGGGCCACCTGGACGATGTCCACATCGAGGTGATCATGGATGTCTGCTACTGTTTGTCCGTCCACCATCAAAACCACAAGTGGCCACAATCTCTCTCTGCAACTCGCACTTGATGAAACATGGCCTCAGTATCGGTCATGACGATTACCTTTTCTAGCCTAAATCTAAACAGCACACCGACCAAGGAATTTGTCAGGTCAGGCCCAGCGAACACTTGATCGTTCAGAGAATGCGATGCATAACGTGCGGCAAAGTCGAAAACGGTGCTTGGTTTAGTGGGCTTGGTTGGGTGTAAAACTGGATGGTACGGTAGATGTCATCTATGTAGGGTATCAGCAGCAAGGGCAAGCTCAGCTTAACTTTCTCCAACATAATCACAGTCGACCGTAGAACATCTTGTCAACAATTCCGGATATCTTCGACATTGAGTGCGGAGTATTTGAAGACGCTGAAGCACAGCAGACCAATTTCCAGGCAAAAGTATTGGGTCTGTGCGTCATCTTTTGATAGTATGGAGTGCTTCAAACTCGCAAGCGCCTTACTATCATTGATGGGAGTATCCTTTTCCTTACCTGAGGTTGAATCTAGGAATTCCATAATGTACAGTCAAACCTAGATTCCTTTTGTGGACTGGCCGATCTCACGAACGTCGACCTCAGTATTGTGCACACTTCACAGGGTTCATTATATTTGCCCGTCCTTTGTTTTCTAACTCAATGAGCTCCAGATACGTCTGACTCAATAGTTATGTTTATTTTGGACGTTGAGCAATCCGAAAGTTAAACATCGCTAAGATGGCTTCAGGACTGCCATTCGTTCTTCTTAAGAGTTTGTTGATTTATTCCAGATAGTGTTCTAACTGACCAAACCCGTGTAAAATGCACAAAAGACTTCAAATCCACTGATTCCACATCAAGCTTTAATTTTGTTCAACTGAAGATACTACACTGATTGAGAGTACTCAGTGTGAGTGGTTTTGGCTTTCCAGTTAAGCCTAATGCTTTTATCAGTGACTCCCGAATAAGAGTGGCGTTTGGTCCACTGTCCAGGATGCACAGTTATGTATGATACGTCCGGCACGTAGCTGCACAACTAGTACGGTTGTCAACGCCACTTGAGAGTGGCTGATAGACGTTTCTGATAAGAAGGTCGGAAGCAACATCGCTGAATGTTAGAGACAAGTGGAGACAAGTGAGCCGGGGTGCAACAAATGATGTTGACGTCTATCGCATTTTTCAATTATGCCGTCTGCAGTTGGTCGCTGCATGACTGGTTACTGTTGTATCGTAAATCAGAACGCAAGGCAGAGGTAGCGAGCACAAACCAGTACGTATGCAATCTGACCAGTAAACGTACACAAAGGACTAAATTAGTGAACGAGTTAGATTTAAACCAATCATAGTCGCGACGTGTCACGCGAGCGTTAGTAGCCAATCAGATGCGAGATGAACGTTTTGGCCTTGTAATACACGCGGTTGGCGGCATCCGATGCGGATTTGCCTGTCACAATGACCGAAGCCAAGGGACGCCTGCAATGAACAGTCACCGCAATTGGCTTGCGCCGCACCAATTGCGGTTCCACCAACACATCACATATCCAGTGTAAACCCGAAGGAATAAGACACAACATCACCCCCTTTCAACCAGTTTCGAATTAAGCGTAGATAAAACGGTCGACCGATTTCAGAACCCGTGATGAGCAACGAGGATTTGAGGGGTTTGCAACAGGTTGCTCCGTACGTGAAGGTAAAGTGACTCTCCGGGTTGATCGTCCAGTAAATAATTGAAGTTGATTGACTTTATCGTTGTTATCCAACTCGTATGTACCGGGTCCGAGAGTACGCTTTATGGAAATCGGGGATGAAAAGTATGTTTGCCCTTTGTTGTGTGACTGATTCTTCAAGCGGACAAATGTTCCGGGTGCCAGAGTTTTCGCTGACTCGGCATAAGTCTTTTGGTAAGTCTCCCTCCGGAGCAGCTTGGTTTTTTGTCTTCATTTGCAGGTTGGTCAGCTGCGTTAAGTTTCGTACGTAGAGCTCTCCCAAACATTAGTTCAGCAGGCGTTTTTCCGGTCGCTCTATGGTGGCTGGTGCGATAAGTGAATAACGCTTGAAGCACAGAATCCTCCCACGTTTCCCCTTGTAACTGTAATGCTGGTATACACTCCTTCAAAGAGCTATTCAAACGTTCCACCATACCATTACTTGAGGAATTGTAAGGAACAGTCCGCGAATGTTTTATTCCCTGCCAACATGAAAATTCTTCAAACTCATAACTAACACACTGAGATCCATTATTAGTGACAATCTCTTCAGGAATCCCGAAGCGAGCAATAAGGTGTTCCATCCAATGAATTACCGTAGTTGACGTGACACCTCTACATATATGTGTCTCAGGCCATTTACTGCAGTAGCAATTGGCGATCAGTATGTTGCGTTTATTCCAAGGAGCTGTTGCGAACAGTCCCATAATATCGATAGCAAGCTTTGCCCACGGTCGCATAGGATATTTCACTGGCTGCACAGGGACAACTATAGGTGGCGTCAGTAAACTATGAATTTGATTGATTTATCAGCATTTTGACAAAGGACCCAATCATTGACAAGAGTCTCGATTGACAAAAACATTCGTGGCCGTCAATACTATTCGCTAGTACGAAGGAGGGTTCGTGTGATTCCAATATGTCCCTCGTGAGCACACAGCATAATATCACGTTTTAAACCAGATGGTGAGACGAGCCGTGATCCACGCATGATGCAGTCATCTATCACAGAAAGCTCCTCTCTCTCAAAGGATAATGGCATTTTAGCTCGTCAGTGAATTTTTGACACTAGGCCATCCTGTAGAGAAGTAATGCTTCACTTGTTGGAGTTCATCGTCCATTTGTGTATGCTCTCACGATCGCTGTCTGGTTGTCGCATGAATTTCCAAATCATCAATGGCAGCCACCATTTCGAATTCGTTCATATCGTCTGTATCAGTTTGTATAGGCAAAGGTGGGCGAGAAAGTGCATCAGTTACTTGATTTTCCGAACCACTTCTATATTTAATTTCGAAGTCGCAATTCAATAGTCTGGCATACCACCGACTGATCTGTAATGGTCTATGGCCTTCAGTTCCTTGACTGAGAAGTGTCACTAATACTGCATGATCAGCTCTCAGAGTGAAGCGTCTACCGAAAAGGTACATATGCCACTTCTCACAGGCCCAGACATAGACCAAAGCTTCTTTTTCGCTGGCTGAATATTTACGTTCTTTACCAGGAAGTTTTCGTGATGTGTTGAATTTGAGAAACGATGGCTCCTAGACCAACATCGGAGGCATCTGTTGAAACTAACGTACTACAGGATTCGCCAAAGATACCGACAACGGGAACAGAAACAATCATCTGCTTCACGCGTGAGAAGGCTTCTTTCTGGGTGCCGGACCACCCGAAAGGAATATTGGATCTCGTAAGTAATCGCAGTGGTTCGACCACGGTGGCGAAATTCGGAAGATGGCTTAAGTATTGTGAACAGAGCCCGAGGTAACGTTTGAGTTGAAGTAGACTCGTAGGTTCTGGAGCATTTGCAATAGCCTCAGTATTTTCCATGCTGAGGCGAACTCCTTCATCGGATATAATGAATATATAATGATATTTCACCTACTCAGAATACGCACTTGTTCATGTTCAAACGCAAGTTCAACTGATGGAGACGATCTAGCACAGAATGAAGGTTCAAATCGTTCTTCTTTAGATATTCCGAAAACATATATCATCCATGTACACAACGGAACCCCGGCATGAAGATAAAGACTGAGTCATGCACCTTTGCCAAGCTGATGGAGCGGAACTTAAATCATTGGTAAAACTTCGTACTGGAATAGTCCTTCTGTGGTGAGAAAAGCAGCGAGAGACCTGGAATCGGCCGTGAGTGACATGTGAAAGAAATCACTTTTGATGTTCACTTTTGAGAAGAACTTTGCTCCGCCAAGTTTAATTAACAATTCATCTGGATTAGGCAAAAAGGAATTTTTCAACCGCAAATCGTTTGTTAAATGCTCGAAGATCTGTGCACAATCGAACGCTACCGTCTTTCTCGAAAAATCGCAACTAATGGATGTACCTAAGCCGAGCATGTTATTGGCTCAATTATGTCATCTTGAAGGATCTGGTTAATGGCAGCAGAAACTGCTTCCTGTTTTGCAAGGGGTATCGGTCGCGGCTGTGATATGGAGGATGGTTTTGCATTTGACTATCATACGTTCAATAGAAGGTACCAGATTCAGAGCAACCGTTGTGTTACGATCCAACAATGGTTTTCTGTTCGTGTTGCATATATACACTGCAACAAAAGCAGGTGGAGAGACTTCAGCACACAGTTAGAATAATATAAATCCCTTCATTTCTATGGTGCGCTGGGGTAGGTGTCAAATCTATGAATCGTTGGGTGCACATGTTTGAAATGACGCCCATAAAATGATTGGGGTTGCAGAATCTAGTTCCATTTCAAGAGGCAGTCTTAAGGCCGAAGATAGAAAATTAATCGTTCGAACATCTGAACGTAGTAATCGTGGTTCCTTAACAGACATGGAAGCAGCGATATATTCGTCAGAATGTAAAGCATAAATTGCTTCTGCAGTAGGAGGTTCTTCTGGAACAATAACAGCACTTTCCTCTAGTGCATGTACTGAACGCGTACGGCAGACTTGCAAAATGACCAATCTTAGAACAACTCGAACATTTAGCAATTCTTGCTGGGCATTCCAGATTATCCGGAAACATTTGCCAAGAGGTTGAAAAGCAGCTGACGCCTTCAAATTTTTGATCGTTGAAACCGACTGTGGCGACTTCGGGAACAAATCACATTGTGATCGAACTTGCTCTTTAATACGGGCCATTTCACAGGACTTCTCCCAAGATAATTTGAATGCATCCTCAGTCAGAAGAGAATCGTTTTTTTTATTTTGTACCCCAAAGGTAAACTGTATGAGCATGCAATCTTCAATTTTCTTAGTAGGTAATTTAGAGTATTCACGCGGTCGGATGGTTCTTATAAGTCCAGAAATGAATATTTTCAGTGGTTCTCCAGTTTGCTGACTGATGTGGTAAAAAGTAAACCTGGAGGCGTATGTTGGTAACGACCCCTAGTATTTTTTTGATAGTATCTAAAGCTTCCCTCGAAGTGGTTTATGGCGCAGAGAATGGATGTCAAACTGTCTCTGACCTTCACTTCCCAGATGATTGTGGAGAAGTTATAGTTTAGTTGACTCTGTCAGGTCCAGCGATGGATTTGACAAAATGAGCAAATCCAATTGATCCGTAAACGTCAGTTTCCACGTAATCCACAGTTCTTGCGTTGGAAATACCGCTGAATTCACCCAAAATGTTGCAGGTACATTCGTCGAAGTGAACATTGCGGGCGACGCCATATGTTGTATCGAAAATCAGAACGCAAGGCAGGGATTACGAGCGTAAACTAGTGTAGTGAGGAGATACGGTCGCACCATACTACTCACACCACTATTCAGTAGCAGCATGGATCGAGATGATCGCGGATCGAGATAATCGCGTGATAAATACGGCAGAGATACGGGATGGATCGTTGG
>QNGE01000661.1:110447-152058 GCA_008508345.1 Paragonimus westermani
TGCATGTGACTGGCGATTTGGACAATAAAGATTGTGCTTTATTGGACGCCTTCTCGCTACAACATGCCATTGATTCACAGAATAATCCGGTGAGTGTTCGTAAACATTCTGATGGTCTGTCATATTTAAGCAAGCATTGCGGGGGCTACTCACGGTATGCAGGCTTGCCTGTGAGATTCATACTGAATTCTTCATTTACTTTGAAGCATGTATTACTCTGTTCTTGTGACTCTAGTTAGTGTTCTTATTCACCGATCATATCTTCTGGGGCTCGGTTGTAAGATACGGACGATATCGTCGCGCATATCTGCTTCGTATTTAGCCGATTGTTTTTATTCTTCTCACAGGTTGCGTTGTGACATGTGTGGATGTACGAACGGCGGTCATGGATGCTGGAAGGTGAGTTAGTACATTCGGTTCCCTGAGAACAATAATCGAATCCGTAAGATTTCATTGAACTCCTTTGTGGCGTACATTCACTTCTGACTGATGCATAACATTGCCGATCGTCACTGCACTTGAAAAACTCCTGTAGAGAGCATTGGTTTCCTGACAGTCTTCGTCAGGTCACTATTTGATGAGCGAAACCATCACAGTGAATTCACGTGACGTAATCGGTTGCTTTTTAGCTGTTTATTTGCAGGTGCATAATGTGGTTACCGATGCCTATATAGTAAGCTGGTCAAATCTCACCCAGAATTCGCTATCACAAGAAGTTGCAGCTGATAAGTAGTTCACGTTGTGCACAATGTCCCGATACATTTTTACCGCGAGAATTGCCTACGCGAAACAGTGGCTGTATTGCTAAGTGCGTTTGTGATCCGACGGGCTTGAATAATGTTCAGTAACTGATGTGCACCCAAACGTTGTCATATGATAGGTGAAGCTGACTGGCGTCATACCCTGAAACGTCAATCGCTCAGCCAATATTGCAGTGTTGTACCTCACTGCCCGTTTCTCCGGTGTAACAGGCCGAATACTTGCGCTTTAATTTATACATGCGATTTTGTGTCCTGGAATGACAATATTGTGGTGCATTATCTAACCGGAGGTGCAGGTATTTCAACTCTGGGCAGAATACCTCACGCGGTTGGGAGGCACGTCCAAAAGTCCATAGCGAGCGGATTGGGGACAGCATGGGCGACCGGATGAGCGCCCGCCCAACGAGATCGGACTAACGGACGAGGAATGGCAGGTGAGAAACCCCCTGACAGAAGGCGTCAGACACACACACACACACACACAGACACACACACACAAACCGGGCTGAAGTACACACGACATGCGAGCGGAAACCGGGTTTGTTGTGGGGCCGGATTTTGTGTCATAAATACAGGCGTGCGCGCAACGTGGCAACCAGTGCGTTGGACAGTAAGGATCGTTTTTTTGTTGAGCACCTTTTCGCTAAACCAAGTGCTACTCAAAATCATGCACAATAATCCGACGGCCCACCGGAGCACAGTTTATGAGATGCTCACAGTGGCGCCAGGCCAGTTTTTCATACTGTTCGCCGAACGAGCGGCGGTACTTTTGTGTCGTTTGGGTGGAGGGATGAGTCATGTACTAGGTGATATTGGTTGAATTCAAGTTAGATAAACGTTTTGTCGGCCGCTCTGGTGGATCGTGTGGACCAGACTCAACGTTTGTCTTTGGTCCACGTACTTCTGGGCCCACCCCGTTGATTTCAGTATCTCCTCGAGGTAAGCTTCAGCTGTCAGTCTGCCATCTCATTTAGCTGCTGAGTCATGTGTCTCATTTCCAGTCGTAGTTTTACATTGCGCGTTAAATTCACCGTGCTGATCCACTGGTAATACTACCGAAACCGACGGACGTTGACGAAGAAGAGTCGACTGCGCTACATTTTCCGGCCTAAGTTTGCGCAGGACTTACGGTAGATTCGAACTGTCGTTAACTAGAAAACAATGATTATTGACCTTAAGACCAACAAACTTGAAGAAGATGGAGAAGAATGTGTTGTTGTTAGTGCGAGTTAATTTTAAAGTATCCATCCTTATTATAATAGATCGGGAAATGACATGTTATCACCTTTAGTTCCTCTTTTGACGGAGGTTTTCGCGTGTTCTGTGATACGCAGCTGAAAATGGACAGAAACAGGGTCTAGTAACGAGTTGGTAGTAATGTCTTTTGATCGATCTAAGCAACTGGAGGATGTATGGGTGTGAAATTTGTTGGACTCTGTAGATATAGGTGTTCACGTTTCGCTTGACATGAACCATTCTGATAGAGCCCGGACAACGGGTAGATTACGTGAAGCAACCTTTTTGTCTGTGTTAATCCAAAAAGAAAACCGCTTGCCATCCAAATCGTACATATTTACTTTCCAAATTATGTTCAATGATATACCCTGTAATACCACAATAACAGTGTATCTGTGCAAACTGTGCTAATGACAGGCACTTCAAGTCCGTCTTTCTAATAGTCCATCTTTCTATAGTCGATCGAATTGGAATCACACAGTGCTACAGCGATGGATAAGTCGAAGTGAATCTGTTGAAGTACTTCTGAATTAACTCTATCAACTTTTTTTCACTGAAATAAGCGCGAACTCGCAAACCGGCTAGTCAGTTCTACGCGGGTTCGTGTGTGAGGCGAAAACCACCTCTAACGCGTTTTCCTTACGAAGGAGGCAGGCTGGAGGGTGTATCTTGAGGTAAGGAGTGTCGGCCAACTGTATAACTGTACTTTGGTCGTTAAGGGAAAAACATAAACGGAAGGGACTTTGTAAACCTCTCCGAATTAACAGTTAACAAGTTCTGTAGAGCTTTTCAATTTATGAGGCTACTAATTATTCATGTTAATCATATCGTCGGCAGGAAAAAGAAACAGACACCCAAGTCACTCTCCTGTTAAAGCCCGTCATCAGCGCACATCCTTGACATGGCCTGGACTAGAATTCGGACCACGCTTTCCTGAGACAGTCGTGTTAACCACTGTGCCACTGACCTCACATTAGACACGATCGATTTATCATACGAGAACGCTCAACCGCTTCCGCTCGTGAATAATAATCAGGTCACCCGATCGTCTCGATAGGAGATACAGTAACTGTTCTGTTAACTCCAATCAATAATCCCGCGATTAAGATCTCCGAGACAGGTCTAAATCTTTGATCTCATTAAACCTGCTAGGCGAAATTTTAGATTACTGATTAGCAGTTGTGGATTTGGTTAATGTCAACTTTAAACTTTAAATTGAATTCAACCAAATCCCCGACTACTCATCGGCAATCGAAAACAAAGACGCCGGTTAGATCTGTGAAAATAATTCCCTAGACCTAAGCCTAAGGCCACTAGGTTGCAAATTTCGCCCTCTCGTAGAGAAAAACCGGTCCAATGTCATTCGTCTGGGCTGTCGTTTTCCCACGAAATCTTCTTATTCATATCCAGCCCCTGTCTTGGTCGGGTTGGTTGTGTTAGCCCAACCAGCGGAGTCATGGACTGACAGTGCATGTATGTATCACTCAATTTTGAACCTGAGCGACAACAGTGGGTGGCGTTATCTTAGTTGAACCTTCTGACAGCAGTGGTAGCAGAGGGCACCTGCCACAGAGATACGCTGACCAGATAATGTGAGCCTCCTAAATGTTTTGTTCCGGTTTCATAGAAAATGCTTATTGTGAAAACATTGTTAAACCCAACGCATTAAATGAAGGTAGTCTACATGACGTTTGTGAACAGTTTCAAACATCACGGTCATCCTGATAGCTTTAACAAAGAGTACACAATTCACACAATTATCCCGCAACCACGCCCTAAGGGAGAGGACGTCGGCAACACGTCAATCAAACCATCATAGACAGCAATACACCAGCGGTTCATACTGAAGCTTAACTGCCACACAACCATGAACAAGAAAAAAGTAAACCCTGTATAGAAAGAGAGCAGTGCAAAAAGAAGGGGACGAGAAGGGACCTATCCACTAAAATGTATAGCTACATCCATGTTCAAACATCCGGCATCAAGATGCCTACACCTCGCAGATAAACAACCAAGCTTTAAGTGATTATAAGTCGACCTGAGGTAGACAGCTTCCTTACAGCTTTCACTGCTCCGCAGCATTAAATCCACTCACTTAACAGACGACTAGCTGGTATCTTTAGTGCATGACCTAACCATCTAAGTCTGCGCAAGTTTTAGAACTGAACAAACGAATTTTTTTGACAATCAGTGTCAAATATCCGCTCCTCGACCTCAAAAGTTGAGCGCAGCCTCCACATCCAGGGGGATTTTCCCGTCAGCTCTACATTCGAGTCTCGCTCTTGTTAGGGTTCATTGGTAAGTAGTCGAACGTTCAGATATTATAACTCGGTCGTGCCTGAAGTGAGGTCATTTGGGCAGTGGCCAGCACGGTTGCTTTATGAAAGCGTGGTCAGCCCTGTCAATGGTATGCGCTACTGACGAGTTCCAGTAAGAACGAAAGTTTGGATCCAGTGCTTATTTTGGAAAGAGGCTGGCTGAAAAGTCTATCTGAATGCAAAGGCTGCGGTCAACTGTGACTGACGTTCAACCTGAAATCAACAAAGGCCCCGACTACCCATCAACAACATGCTAATCAGACGGTTTTATCGAGTAGAACAACACATTTATTACTCAACTTTATCTGCAGTTATTAGAACCCTAACTCAAACTCCAACACTTCCGATCAAAGATATGTTTTGGCGAAAAGGCGTTCAACAAAAAAAATCCTTATTGTCCAACGCGCTGGTTACCACGTTGCGCGCACGCTTGCATTAATTAGACAAAATCCAGCCCCACAACAAACCCGGTTTCCGCTCGCATGTCGTGTGTACTTCGGCCCGGTTTGTGTGTCTGACGCCTTCTGTAGGGGGTTTCTCACCTGTCATTCCTCGTCCGTTAGTCCGATCTCGTTGGGCGGTCGGTCGTCCGGTCGCTCGCGTTGTCCGCAATCTATCCACTGTGGGTTTGGGTCGTGTTTCGCGGTCGTGTCGAGATATTTCTCCGAGTTATTGATAAATAGACTGGGAATAACACAACGTTACGAGCAAGTTGTAATACTCAACTCAATAGAAGGCCACACGAGGTGGTTGAAACGTAGAGTATTACAACTTGCTCGTAACGTTGTGTTATTCCCAATCTGTTGATCAATAACATGTTAAACACGACGCCCAAACTGTTCAACTTCATTCGTACTAAATTTGGTGCGGATATCTTACAACTGATTAATTTCTCCGAGTGTTGGAATAATCGCGCCTCCGATCTGTCCATCCATTCCATTTTACCTACCATGTCTCATCCGTTAGTCCGATCTCGTTGAGCGATGGCTTATCCGGTCGCCCATGCTATCCCCAATCCGCTCGCTATGAACTTGTGGACGTACCTCCCAGTGGCGTTGAGGTATTCTGCCGAGAGTTGAAATACTCGCACCTCCGGCTAGATAATCCACCACACTCGCCCCTCCTTTAAGCAACTTGCTGCGATTGTGCCTGGGTGGCAAGTGATCCATCGCCCACGACGACCTTGGTTTATTTGGAGGCTCGTATTCCTGCAGTTCGTGATGGTAAATGGTCCGTTCCATTTGCCTGCGCCGGGGCCGGATGTTTCTGGTCGATCGTAGTCTCTTACTTTCACTTGGTCTCCGATCTTGAACGGGCGGCATTTATGCGTGCTGTGCCTCAGGTCATAACTTCGTTTATTTCGACGCTGTCTTTCTGTCGTTCGTTCAAGCGCACGGCGTTCCAGGTCTCGTGGTTCTTGTCACGCTAATTGTCCTCCGTCTCTTGACACACAGACATCCAAGAGAATTCTTGGCTCCCTCCCGTGTGTCAGTCCAAATGGTGAACTCTCAGTTGTTGCGTACTTCGTCCTGCGGCATCCAAACAAAACATCTGGTAGTCTCTCTTCCCAGCTATTGCCTCCACTATTCAGCCCTTCCTTCATTGTACGACTGAACTGTTCCGTCAATCCGTTCGTTTGTGCATGGTATGGCGATGTTCTCAGGCTCCGAAACCTTCATTTCTTCAACAACTCCTGAAATTGCAGTCACTCTGAACACGAGCCCTGATGCATGATAACTCTGTGGAGTACTCGAAAGCGCGCCAAGACAATGTTCACGAAAGCGTGTGCAACTTTTCCGCTCGTTAGATCTGCCGCTGGAATGGCTTCTACCCATCGTGTGAAATGGTCAATCATAACAACCATATAACGATTTCCAGTTGCGCTTGTTGGCAGTGGACCAAAAAAGTCTATAACCCAGGTGTGTGCTGCCTGCTCTGTCACGATGGATTGCATGAGTGGTGTTGTTATTGCCTCCAGGTTCTGTTGGCATTTGGGAAAGCTCGAATGAAGTCAGTCACATCCTTCTGCATCTTGGGCCAAAGTACCCCTCACAGAAGTAGATCGAACACGCGTTCTCGTCCCATGTGAACAACTGTGTGTGCCAGTCAAATCACACGTTCCCTCTGGTCTACGGGAATAAATGGCAGTCTTTGAGGTCGCATCCCCCTCTGCACCTCCACATCGACGACGAGCTTGCCGCCCTCCAGATGTAGCCGGTCCCAAATCTGTAACATCTCATTCAATCTCGAAGTCAACGTCTTAGATTTGATTCCAGCCAGTAACTGTTCACACGTTTCGCGTACTTGGGGTTTTTGCTGTTGATTGACCAAGATCTCTTTATCGGCAACCAGTACTGCGTCCACGAGCATGGCACCCCATTTTCCTAACTTTGTTTGAAGATGCGATTATTCCACCATAATAGGCACTCCATATGCACCCAGGTGGACCATGTACGCCAATCAGGGACGCTGAGAGCTCCTGAACTTACACGCTGGCAGAACCGTATGCGTGAGGCGAGACAATCTGTCCAATGGTGTATGATCTACAGACAGCTGGATCAAAGTGAAATTAGGAACAAAGAAAGTCGGAAAAAACGGAAGCTAACGATGTTGACTGCTGATGAAGACCACCCGAAGTGGTTGAAACGTAGAATTTCACAACTTGCTGTTAATGTGGTGTTATTTTCAATCTATTTATCAATAGGTGTGAAAAGCAACGCGCTTGACATTTGCGTATAGTGGATACATTAGTAATCAACTAGTGAAATGAATATGAGTGGCTGGATTTTGCAGTAGATCTGAAGTTGAAATTCACTAGCGAATGTCATAGGAAATTACCGAAAACTTTGATTTCCCTGTGTCGCTTCAAAGTCGTAGTGTCAATTACATAAAAAAAGGCGGTTTCGAAGTATTGGTAGCATCGAAGAACAGTGTGACTAAGTAGTATGGTGAATTTGGTGACATGAAAGTGTCCGTTTATCTTACAGTTGACGTTGAAGTACGAAGAACATTGTTTGTCCACCGGAAGATGAGTGCAAAACCTGTACCCTACGGGCGAACGCATAAGCGCGTCTCTTATGTTCACCGGGCTCAGTTTTGATCGTATGCAGTTTGACTAGCCATATCGAACTTCGAACCGCTCATGCTACTCACCAAATTTTGGAATTGTCGTGAGAACACAACACTACCCAAATGCTCCTGAAACAACATCAACTGATGGACAGTATTCAGATTGGTGCATTAAGTTCGGGAGAAGGCACCCTTCTGACGTATGCTGCAGATTTACTGCGAGTGCGAACCGGTTGGCGGCATCCGATTCGGATTAGCCTGTCACAGTGACCGAAGCCAAAGGACGCCTGCGCTTAGCCATCACTGCAATTGGCTTGCGCTACACCAATTGCAGTTCCACCAACACACCACATATCCAGTGTGAACCCGAAGGAATAAGACGGGAGGTGTGCCAGTGGGGTTTTTCTGTCCAGCCGGCCAATGCTCGTTAGCCACCTGATTGGCTAATAAAGAAAGGAAACCCCTACCTCTCGCAAACTAAACAGAGAGAGGCTGCAATAACGAGATCTATATTGAGAAGAAAGATTTTTGAAGTGTAATACAAGAAGCGTTGTAGTATAGGAGTGCAGGTTAGTGCATCCCAGAGAAGATAAGGATGAAAAGCAAAATTCTCATTGAACTATGAAAAGCCAGGCAGACCATTCATCATACATTACATCAACAAAGCCGGAGAAAAGAATGGGTAGAAGACCACAGACACTCAGGTTTCTGAAAAGAAGAGCGGATTAATTGTCAATGACCACGATGTTGGCCGATGCAGTCATTAACAGAAGTAGAATAGGTATACCGATATGACCTACCTGAGCCTAGCGTACTCGCCGCCTCTTCGCCGACGGGGTACTATGAGTACGTTGGTGACCTACCAGCCCCAAACGGCCAGCGCATTCGCGGCCGCACACATCACAACGCCATATAGTCACGTCACCGCGACCTATGGCACCGATGGTTCCTTTGCGTACCGCACGCTTCCGCTCGCGACCACGCAATAGTTGCTCGTTGAACGCTCGGACGCCCGCCCGAACCGTATTCCTCCAGGCCGTCCGGTTCAACGCCAAATCTTCCCAACATCTAAAATCAATGTTACAACGTGAAAGACTTACCTGCACAACATCCTGGTACCTCCGCTTCTGGCCACCGGGATTTCGCTTACCTGACTTCACTTGTCCGTACAGTAACTGCTTCGGGATACGGTCATCGCCCATCCGACGGACGTGACCGAGCCAACGGAGCTGGTTCAGCATCAACATGGCTTCCATCCCGTCCATGTCCGCTCGCCGCATTACCTCAGTGTTCGGAATCATGTCCGACCACCGAATACCCAAGATGCGCCTCAGACACTGAACATGGAAACGGCTCAAATAGCTCACGTTCCGCTGATACAGTGTCCACGTCTCACTGCCGTACAGCAGGATAGACAGCACCATTGAGCGGTAGACACACAACTTCGTGGCCATCTTCAGGCTGTGATTCTTCCAGACACGCCTTTCAAGACGTCCGAAAGCAGCGCTAGCCTTTGCCACACGCGCTCTCAACTCGCGGTCCACGGACAGATCTGTCGACAAGTTGCTACCCAAGTAGCAAAAATCCCCGCAGCCATTCACAGTGTCTCCAGCGATGCGAATTTCGGGTGGAGGTACACAAGCAGCACCTCCACCAGGAGAAGGCTGAAAAAACGAATACGTCTTACCTGTGTTGATGTCCAACCCGAACTTCGATGCTGCCGAAGCGAATGCTGTAGCTAGACGTTGCAGCTCTTCTTCGCTGTGCGCTAGCAAGGCGCTGTCATCGGCGAACAGAAGCATCCGCATCCTTGAGGTCTGCAGCCGGGTTGAGGCGCCAAATCGTCGGATATTCAACAGACGCCCGTCCGTCCGGTACTCCACCTCGACGCCATCCTCTCCAGAGTTCTGAAAAGCAACTGTTACCATCGCAGTCAAATATAAACTAAATAGGGCTGGGGCTAGAACACAACCCTGCTTCACGCCAGTGACGATGTCGAAATCATCAGAGGTCGATCCACACGTTTGCACCTTCGTCTTCATGCCCGCATGCAACAATCTAACCATATTGACGAACTTACCTGGACATCCAAACTTACCAAGCACCGTCCACAGCGCCTCGCGGTTCACGGACTCGAACGCCTTTGTGAAGTCCACGAACAGGGCATACAAGGGCTGATTCCGTTCCCGGCACTTCTCCTGAAGCTGTCGAGGACGCACATGATTGGCCCGCAGGGTGTACACGGTCGACGGGATAGGGTAGAGTGGCAACTGTGTCACAGGGTGGGGGTACACCAGGTAAGGACAGATAAACATGCCGCTGTACGGCTATGCTCCGGTGGTGGTGCTGCTGCTGGCGACAGTGAAACCTGTCTGCGTGGAACACGCAGCTAAACTGTGTGCACCGGACAACGTTACAAGGACCAATCAGTGCTCGGCATTCGGACGGGAGCATAACACAGCCAGTTCGGCGGTTTAAGCAGCACGTTTGGAGACTGCTGGGCCGCGAGTCTGGCTGAAGTCCAAACTTGTTTTTTTTCTTAATCTTTAAAAATACAGGAGGCGCGGGTGACGGAGGCCTGAAATCATTTTCATAACATACAGTCGATCAGGGAATTCTGTCGTGTATTTGCGTCCGCTACTTTCTAGTGGACCGAAAAATAGACCCAAAAATTTGGAAGAGACTCAGTTGCGAAAAAACTGGACCTCGGCTGGATGCAAACCAGCGGCAGAAACAGCATGCTCAAATGCGGTAAATGCTCTACCAGCTCAGCTATGAAGCTACACTGAAAGCTTAGAAACTCCACATTCCGACCTAGTTACCCATTCAACCAACTGTGTCATGAGCATGTCGTTTCTGTCGCTGGTTGGAATCCAAATTTGTCAAAGTACTTACCAGTAATGCAATGTCATTGCTCATTGATGGCGCTGGTGGTTTCCTACCTGAGCTGATAGAGACATCTTGCTTGGGTAGTCAGTCGGCTTCAATATTTGGTGGACTATACGCCACAGTTAGTTGGGTGGGTAACTAGGTCCAAGTGCGACATTTCTGACCTCCCAGCCGTTATATATAGAAATACACTGTAACTCGTTGTCATAGTGTGTTTTCAATTTACATTTCAGAATGACCTTCCCTGGACTGTTGGATTTAGTTGCTGAGGGTTGGACAAATTATTTGTTGTACACCGGACCACCAAAAACAAAACAAGTACGTCCATCTCCCCCCATTGAAGAAATTCCTTTGGTTGAATATTCTTCGGTCAACAAAGTCTATATATATATATATATATATATATATATATATATATATATATATATCAAGTCACGGGTGTATACTAGTTACCAAAAAACAACACAAAAATAGAGAGATTTTGTTGTACAAGCCGTGCACTTGTTTTTCAACTACAGATATACAGTATGAATGTGACCAAACCGACACCCAATAGACTGAAACTCAATGCTCGGATTTTGCATCTTTGTAAACAGCTTCCATGGTCATATCGCTAATCTTAATTCTGTGTCGCTCTCTCTCTCTCACGGTCATCGTTCGCATCGTTGTACAGGTCAGTCATACCAGTGAGCATCATGATGCGACTTTGGATGGAGACCCCTTTTGAGGATATAAAAACACTTTGCATTCCTATTTATGAAAAGACTAACTGTGAATATGTTTTCCCCCTTTCAATCTGTACTGCTGATACAGTTAAACAAGGAATCAGGTGTACATAAACATCGAATGCACTAGAATCCCGATGACTCTTGTGAGAGTGCACTCAATTCACGCACAGGGCAACAGTTATAATCATAAATAATAATTTTGTTCTATTTTTGTGAGGGACGGGAGAGACAAATCTTTTGAGCAGAACAACAATTTTTTAATTTAACGCATTGTTTTGCGCCATCGTGTTTAACTGCGGTGTACAACTCTATTGGTTGTGCATCAAATTTCACTACCTTCATCGTCCTTCAGATCGCTGCCACCAAGCTAGGTGTGCCAATCAAGGAGATCGAACTGTTGCTTCATTCTGTCAATCCACGGCTGAGTCCGTTGTATGCGCCGGACGGTCACACAGACCAGGGGCACGTTTTGGAAGCGCTGTTAGATGGAGAAGCCTTCGATGACCCCACACTACAGCGCGCGCGGTTGCTATCCTATCCGAAGTAAGTCGCTGTGAAGAACAAGTTACTACATCATCGTCTGTTATATGGTTGATTAAGTCGGGAGTTTTTGACTCGCTTTTAAGTGTGCAAAACCACGTATGACGCACATGAAAAGTAAACCATCATTAGATCACTCTTCCATGTAGAGAATGGAAGGACCTGAACTACTCAGTTTGGGGGTTCTCAGCTATTCGAGCCCGGGCTTGAAGTACAGTAAGTAATGTTTATCAGAGATGTTTGTAGCTGACCTGCATCATCTTAGTCAGGACGACCCCGATTCTTGTAGACTTGTCTGCATATTACTTATGATAAATTTCCTTCAACACTTTGTAGAGACAGTACCACCAAACCATTCTGATCATTACACGGTCATATGATTTCAACTTGTGGCTACATGTACCCTTACACATTCAACACATTTGTTTTACTAGTATGTCTAATTAAATTTCGCCGGTCTTCGGCGTTTGACTGTGATTGGCGTGCGTCTTCGTCAGTTGATCGGTGGGTGGTCACCTATATGAGTGGTCTAGACAGTTTCTACCATCTTGTCATACGCGTTCCCATAGCGCGATGCATCTTAAGCATATGGACAGTAGTCTGTAATCAGCTCCCGCTGGTCTTGCACAATGGGTTTTTCCTGTTATTAAGTAAATCCTTGGTTAAGCCATAACGACTTAAAACTAGAGTTATCGTTGCGGCTCGTTGTGGCTTAACCAAGGATTTACCTAATAACAACGCACAATATGTTTTCGCATATCCGTTCTGTGTACGGTTCGGATGTACTAACTTGGGTTTTTCCTGTCCATGTCACGATAGAACTTCAGTGTGCGCACCCAGAGCGTGTGCACAAGTGAGGATTGAAAATGAACTATTTCCGAATATATGGTGACGTCGCACATTTCACTATTCAACATCCACCAGGCTTAAAGTTTCATAACATTAGACTGACTGTATGCATAACGGCCAGCAAGCAACCAGCCGATTTCAAAGTTCATCATTTCCCTGCAGGATCTAGTTGTGTATGAATATATTTGGACGTTATGTATACTTCAACCAACGTAAATGACTGAATGCACTAGTTCGGTTATTGCACACCCTCCGTACGTCCGAATGACCTCATATACCCAGTGCGATTACGGACAGTAGCTCAGTTCGACGGACGAGCAAGATGTAGCCGGCTCATTTGTCAGTTTGCTGACTCTGACAGGGATTTTGACGTGATAGGATGTCCGTACGGTGCGGGGATGTCATGTCCGGATGAGCCGCGGTTGAAAGACAGTTGGGTTTAGAATTGGGTATCCGTGCGATGGAAATGTTTGCCCCACGGAAAAAGTAATGTATCGTTTTCCTAGCGGCAACGATTTTGTTTGTTCACGCACTAATTGTGGCTCTCACTGCTTCCTGTTGTACGATGAGTTAGAACTGTACCACATGCACCTTACTAGAATCACGAATGGCCCCAGCGGAAACAAAATTGATTGGTCAACAACGCTCAGGCATCTCATTACAGTACATGGTAACTAGTGTGGATAACTTGAGCTGATGTAACAGAATGTTATACTGAAGCAAGCTGCTGACCCTAAACAGTGAGTTACGAAAATTTTGAGCTTGTCGAGCCTAATCAATCTAAGACGGTGAGGACGGATTGGTCTCAAACAAAAATGTACGCAGTCAATGTCCATCACTGATTACCGCTACCGACTAGTAGCGACTTTTGCAATTTGTCGTGATGTATCTGTCCTTTTCGCGAGAGTTTTGCAATCTCAGGGAAATATACAAGCACAACACTCCTGAGGAAGGCCACCCGAGGTGGTTGAAACGTAGAGTATTACAACTTGCTCGTAACGTTGTGTTATTCCCAATCTGTTTATCAATAACATGTTAAACACGACGCCCAAACTATTCAACTTCATTCGTACTACATTTGGTGCGGATATCTTATACAGGCACATGTTTTAATGGTGAGAATGCTGTTCAGTATGGATTCCTCTTCAGGTCTGTCTGAGGAACACGAAGAATGCATTTGCACACTGATTTTAACGTGACGCGGTGTTTATGGTGCATTCCACAATGTGCGAGGAAATTGTGGATTGCGGAATTTCACGCCGAGAAATCATTGCAAACGAACAGATATATGCATGATGATGGACGGACTATACCACCGAGATGCGACGTGTCTTCTTGTGAAGTATGCCTATGGTTCGGTACAGTGGTTTTCATTGGTGCTTACACTTCATATACCAATGTTCTGAGAGGAACGAGCCTTGACTGGGAATCACAGAGGATAGTATGGATGGAGCCCGATTATTAAGAAGCTGTTATGTTTAAACACCAAGGTGCCTACATAAGACAAAAATAACCAGATCCCGGGTTCTTGCAATGTCGCAAATTACACCCGTTTCACAAACCATCCAGGGTATGGACACGCATACAATCACACCACGTATTATGTCATCACCACCACGGCAACCCTATAGGTTGCTTCACCCACTTTTGTGCACACAGCGCCGGCTGGTGAGCTCTAATCAGCATGGCTTCGCTAAAGGCCAGTAGCTTCGGGTTCTGCTGACGTAACAATATTTTGAAAGAGTTAAGTGGGACCACCTGGTGACCTGTTATCATGATGTGTCTGGCAATCGATGACGCAGGGCTTCGAGTAACCGATCCATCGGTTTCCAGTTGTGTCATGCGCTGTTTTAACCAGTTTGGGAGGTGTTCGGCCACACGCTGAGATAGCCGTCGGTCTGTTCTGCCTATGTAAACGTCACCGCAACTGCAAGTGAACTGATAGACAACGTGAGAGACAGAATGGTCAGACCGACTGCGTTCGCGATTGTGTAGAACGAGTCCTTTGGTGGTTTGAACCAAGCGTAATTGGGCAGCCGTATACGTCCGGGATAGGGCACACTTCAGTTTGTGCTTGATGTCATTTGCCAGATGATCGCCTTTGAATTACAAAATAAAAATATATCCTTCTTTTGAGCTGTTTGCACTGGTCCATTGCATTTGGTCGCCTTGCTGTGGATATCTATGAACTTTTCAGGATATCCGTTTGCCAGCAGCGTTTTCCTCAGCATTTCCTGTTCATTTTGCAGGCTAACAGGAGTGCAAATACGACTGACCCTATGAAATAGAGTTTTGTTCAAACCCCGCTTGTGTGCTATCTGGGCAAAGTTGGAGAACCTTAGGTATTGTCCGCCCCATGTTGCTTTTCAATGGATCGATCGCTGTAATTTTACACCCCCAGTCCTAGTGATGAGTACATCTAAGAATGCTAAACTGTCGTTTGATTTCTTTTCGTGAGACAGTGATAGGTTCGGATGAATAGAGTTAAGAAGACTGAAAAACAAATCACAATGATCAGTATCCGTAAGAATCAGAATATCATCAACATACCGCTTGTACAATAAGGTATTGGCAATATTATCAGAGACTTGCCGTTCAATCATTCCCAAGAAGATATCGGCGAATGTTGGGCCTAACGGACTACCCATAGCCACTCCGTCTACTTGTCTATAAGAAAGCCCTTCAAAACTGAACCTGATATTTTCTGTACACAATAAAATGAGATCCTTAAGATATTCAAGTAGAATACCTATTTCTGATGGTTGGGAACAGTCGTGGTGTTGTTCAATAACGGAATACCTATATCACAGTTTCGGCTGGAGATAAAACATAAAAACTCCACTGTCTCATGAAGGGGAACGTTGGTAAAAAGAGAATCTACGTCAATGGAATACATAGATTGTGAACTCACCGACACGCATTCTAATGTTACGGCTAGTTCAAAAAAATTCTTTAGGCAATGGAGAGATAACAGTTTTCGAATGGGGTCCAAAATTTCAACCAGCCATCGGGCAACTTTATGATATGCTGAATTGTTCATAAACAAAATTGGTCGCAGGGGTGTTCCATCCTGGTGTATTTTTGGTGCACGGTAAGATAAACATAGAAATTTATCAAGAAAAAATGTCGTACTTTGTTCTGTTCTTTTTTCGGCCGCCAAAATCACTTGGGGGCTCTGGTTTAACTGTCTTCACTGATGAACTAATTCAGGAATGTCGTGTCTCACCCGCGTATTTCATAGTCTCATTTCATCCCCTGCCGGACCGAGAATGTATACGGTCACCTTGAGGTTCATGCGACCTGTGGATCGTGCACGTTTCACAAACTGTCTTAAGGGTGAGTGATTGATCTAGAATTTTCGTCTATCCGTCCACCCATCAGTTATCTTAACCGTATTGTGTTTTGGCTATGAACTCGATAGTACATTCGGTGCTGTGTGGCTTTACACATCCTCTCACGTTACATGTCAATAACACTTGTGTTGATCGTATTTGAGCTGTACCGAAGTTGTTACATACAACAATCATACTCGGCCACCAGACGCATTCCGTTCGAGATCTCTACAGGAAAATGAAATTATTACGAAGAAGATCATTCGTGTTAATTTACTGTTCTCACACGTTTTTTTGAACTTGCTACTCCGCGGTAATTTTCGCCGCCTTGTGAGTACCATCACTGTGTACCATCCACTCGAAGCATTGCCTTCAGTTAGTTGACTGCTGCGTTTTGTGGCGCGGAACAAACTAACCACATCTTAACCCTGCATTTTATGTAACACACAGAATACCTCGTTTGTCATGCAGACCGGACCATAATTTTGACCGGATCAGTCCACAAACGGTTAGGGTACATAGAACGCTACTCAGCGTTGGTCTACCTTTCACACTTTTAAAAACTTTTTGTATATTTTACTGCCAATCTGTACAAGTCTGTTTTCTCGCATTTTAGCTCTTTACACAAATCTGAAGCCTTGGCCGTTCTATGGGAACGTTTACAGTGTAAATGGTCAGCTTAGTTTCACCGGTGGTACGTGAGCCATTTTTGTTGCACTTAAATGAGTTATTGTTTCGCACGTGAAGTCTTCTGTTCGTTTCCTTGTGCGCTATGTCGTCATCTGGCAGTTGTCAAAAGTCGTTACGGCGAAGCCCTTTTACAAGCATGGATGCATGGTGGTGTACTAATGGTTCTTTCATGTGGTCAACATCCAACAGTACTAAACACTGATGTGAAACCTGTTCGCACACCGTCAGTATTGGTAGACACGACGTGCCTCAGCTTGCAAGTTTACACTGGCTACGGTTGCACGCGATCATTATGGTGAGCGGCGGCTCGAACCACAATATTATGTAGTCAGGTTCATGACCGTTAGGAATCAATGAATAAGTGACTACCACACGTGCACGAAGTAGTTACAAAGTCTATCTGTAGAATTTTGTCAAGTAGAACTGTTCGTCTGAAAATGAGCATAATGAAACCATATGCTAGAAAACATTGTTTAGGATCCATATTGTAGGCTGTATTTTTGCCGTTGGTTAATATTAATCTTACATAAACTAGTCATATTAGTAAGCGCTGCAGTAATCTGCATAATTTGACAGTGACCCCGGGAAAGAAGCAGCTTCAGCACGACTCTACATGCAGGAACGAAGCAAATGAGCTGGAGCTTAAAGCTTCCAAGTTTTGACTTTGATGTCACCGACTGATGCACTGCCGTTTGTGATGATGTCATACACTAGCTGTCTTACACTAAGCACTCTCTGACAAGTATTCTCGCACTTTTCAATAGTGTTCGATTATTGTTGAGACGACAATCTACACGAAAAATTTCGAGGATAATTCATTACTTAATTGTGCTTGTTTCACGAAACAATTTTTAGCCACTTGTTTTTTGAGCTATCTATTATATGGGTACTGTGAAGCCAATAGCACAGTGGTCAGCAGGGTTGTCTAACGAAAGCGTGGCCAAAATTTGAATTCCGACCATAGCAGAAATAGTTAGTATTGACGAGTTTTAACATGAATGACACTCCAGGTTAATTCTTTTTTCGAAAGCGTCTGTCTGGAAGGTCTAGAAGAACGTGGAGGCCGCAGTCAGTTGCGAGTAATGTTCAGTTCATACTAACCACAAGTCTCCTGCCACTTGTAATTAGTCAAAACATCGGTTGCCAGGTCTCAGGCTTTCCGTGATTTCAGACTGAACAGAAGTCTAAGTCATGCGATCATTGATTGGAGTTATCAGTACAGTTGCTGCGTCCGCTCGGGGCGATCGGGCACTGTTCACAAGCGAAAGTGGTTGGGCGTTCAGATACGGTAACTCGACCATGCCTAGTGTGATTAGCGTCAGCCATTGTATTCAAGTCAACAGGGGTGCCTCATGAACTCGTGGCCGGATTTCCTAATGCAGACCGTGACAAGAATATGTGCTACTGGCGTGCTCTGACAATAGCAAGGCTCAAGTCCCGCTCCTTTTTCCGGATAGGACCAGGTGGGAAGTATATGGAGATGTAAAGGCTACTATCACCTGCGAGTTATGTTCATTTCTTGTTCTTCCTTTACCCCTTAGTAACATTATCAGCAATGAGAGAAAGCAAATTAATGCCCTAGTTGACCACAGAAAATGCCACGCGATCCGCTCACACTAGTTGGGACAGAAAAACCACCTTTCAATTGGATCACTGTTCTCCACTTAAGGCGCCTGACAGACTGACAGAGTTCTACTGATGATGGGTAATAAAGTGGAATTCAAGATGAGAAATTCTTTCAAAATTTTGCCCCCGTGTAATTTAGTACCAGAAGAAATGCGATCCGACCTTCACTTCATTTTCAGTGGTGTTATCAAGTGATTTAGTTCTATCCAGAAGGGACAGGTGGATAGAGATCCTCTTCGATTGCTGTGTGAAGAAATGAGATCAAAATGTCATTTTTCACATTAGAAGTGCACATGGTTTATGGAAGGGAAGGTATCCTGGGCGTTTAAGAGTTATGATACGAAGTCTTATTGTCATAATCAGAGAGGCTGTTTCACAAGTAACAGTTAGCTAGTTAAACTATCGCACTTACGAGAAACGGTTTACCATCCCTAGTTAACTAACATCCTGCATGCTGAATCAGGACGGAGTTGCTGTTGGATTTGCTGGAAATAAAACAACGAAACGGAGAATAAATGTTTGAAACCATATGGCGTACATCGGCTAGATCCATGCACTCGAGAACCTCACTATCATCAAAATCATAACTAACATGAGTCTGACCAAAAGGTACTGAATCTCGGGTCACAGCACACTTCAACGGTAAAGTGGAATATCCAAAAAGAAGAAACGTCACTGAAGACGTCATAGAGTAAGACTAAACGAAACAACCGGAATTGATATGAATGCAGCTACACCAACGACTGCGGTACACCGCCATCCTGCACAGTGTTCCTAACCAGTGATTTGAGTGATCACGACGATCCTAGCCAGACAGGAGACACTTACCCACTTCACTCAATAGGACAGTCAGAGTCTTCATAGTTTTTGACCACGTTGCAGCTTGATCACCATACGATTCTACCCAAATGTTGATGGTCTCAGTATATAATGTCCGGTACGGCAAACGTTCAGCTGGCATGCGGAATACGGGACTCAACCATCGGAGGCTTTGCAACGTGATCAGTTGACCAATTGGTCGCGCATCTCCAGAGTCGCGGAATACGTGGCATCGAACAACCGTATTGTTCATACGATCAGTCCGGCTAATGTGGGTGGCTAGCTGGCGGAGACAACGATGGTCAAACACAACAGGTCTGGTTATATCCTCGTTGCGAGTAGGCCATGTTCGCAAACCATGGAGCAAAGTAGAACGCAAACAAACATTACATATCCATTCTTTCGGCGAAAACCGAACATCTTTCCGACGCCACAGAAGACGCAACTCGTGCTTTTTCTATCCTCTTCAATGACTCGTCAGGATTATTACAAACAGACGAGGTAGTGCTATACAAGTGTGCGAAACTGTACACAGTCTCCAGTGGATTGCTTGCGACGGATAAGGTAAGAGTGGTAATGTCTCAGTGCTGCAGAAGCACTTTGGATTTCGGAAGTGCGAAACGCATTCCACACAAACCAGCCCAGTCACTCCCCCTATCCAGCGTGTTCTGCATGTCTTCGACAGAGGGGCCAAGTAGGTCAACATCATCCACATACTCCAGGTCGGTCAACCCAGCGCCAGGGAGAGGCTGAACATCAAGATCACTGCACTCCTCGAGCGCAAATTCTCGAACATCGTCCATGGGAAAAATGAACGGGACAGGGGAGGTCGGACACCCATGACGAACACTACTAGAAGTGACGAACGCCTGAGACATTTGTCTATAACCCTCCACCCCACTTGCAGACTGAGCACACAGTGATCTCCAAAGTTTCACGTATTTCCCTAATGCTGCTTTGCGAAGAAGGCAGTTCCAGAGAACGTTGGGAGCAAATGAAACGAAATCAGCCTTCAGATCTATGTTGACCACTACCGTCGGCTGCCTATAACAGTGCTGATGCTACAACATCCTTGAAGCACTGAGTTCCCTTCAATAACTTCATCAGCGCAGAAAGAAGACATATGTTGCGATATGTTAGCATTTCGTTTACTCTCATCAGTCGCAAACGTAAAACATGCAAGTTATATATGACAGACAATTAGAGATAGACAGGGTATGGACACGCCTACAATCACACCACGTATTGTCATCACCACCACGGCAGCCCTATAGGTTGCTTCACCCACTTNACATATCGCAACATATGTCTTCTTTCTGCGCTGATGAAGCTACAACATCCGTCACAAGTTACAAATGTGATCAATGCACCATCGGCCGGATCGGAATCCTGCCGGTTCTTCTCATATCTCGCCTCCCCTGAGCTTATTGAGTCGACATAAAACAGGGCCAGAGGGTAACCTGGGTACAACAGACACTAGAGTGACGCCTCTGTGGTTGTCACATGGGATTCGGTCCTCCTTCTGAAGACCGGAGTTACGCTTGATAGGCACCAATCACAAGATACCTGTTCAGTTTCCCGAGTCGTTGCCAGTTCTGATATCAGCCTCTGTCCACCGCTCATGGAAAGAGATGGAGAGGGGAGATGTGGTACATGATCCTTGTTACGTCTCACTAAATGAAGTCGCAGGGTCGTTTCCGTTTGTGACTGAGGGTCGTCTGGAGTGCGAAAACTGGCCACTCGAGTCCCATCGTTTGCATGATGCGGTTGAGACCAGCTGAACTGTTCCTCAAAATGTTCGGTCCACCTGTCAAGTTGGCGCGATTGACTGGTGATAACTGAACTGTCGTTTTCACGTATGGTCTCGGTTGCACGTATTGGACGGCGAACACAACCACGGATCAGGGGAAATAGCTCCCTGTTATTCTCAGATGAAAGGGCCCTTCCATCTTCTCCGACTGTTCGACTAGATGGTGCTCACGGTCTTTGTGCAAGCTCTCGGCTAGCTTGCGTTTGAGTTCTCAGCAGTCGTGGTCAAGTGGGATCGAGCGACGCTTGTTCATGAGGTTTGTCGACGTGGCAGGAATCCAGTTCTGCCGTAGTTGCACAGCTCCTCCGGAACGTGCCTCTTCACAGCATGCTTCCATAACTACTGCAATTTCTTTCCACTATTCGTTAGGTTACCTCATCTGATTCGTGCCGGACAACTTGTTCACCGACGCTTCCCGATAAGCGTTCTTTGCACTCTCCTCGCTCGTTAAGTTAAGTTAAGCATGTTACATTTGCGAGTGTGCGATTTCTGGACAAATGGCAAAACAAAGCGGACACGCACAACAAAATGGTCCGAGTCCAGCCTGCTGTTCTAAAATGCCCGACAGCAGAATGGCACCACCTGCAACTGACTGTTATCGAGTTCTGTCCACGGCTGAGAAGCATGGGGAATCTTCATGTAACACAGTGCCTCTTCCTGTGTTGAACTGCAGCGTCCGAAATATGGAGACTGTGGGAAGCACGCAGGCGTGGTACTCTTTCGCTATTGCCAGTGCGTTGTCCCCGGACACCAAACACACCTCTCAGCCACTTCTCCTCCCTCTCCTCCGGAGAAAGATGACCAAGCTGAGCATTCAAACCGCCTGTTAGTGTGTCCAGTCTGCTTCAGAAGAAAGACGAGGGCGTCGTAGAACTACTTATGTTTGGTGGCATCCGAACAGCTGCCCGTTGGAGCGTACGCCGATATGAGGAATACACGGTGATTTTTTTAAGTTGCGTTGACAGACTTCAACCGATGTGTTGATTCTAGTAGAGAATAAGCGACTGTTCATTGTGATCCAATCGGGCAAACACTGTTCTTCACTGGATCTCAGTGCGATTCCCACTCCAGCTTGACTACGGGATTCAGGTTCGGCCTCACAGATACACTGAGGTAGAAGCGTTTGGATCGACAGTTGTCTATAGGTGAGCTCGAGTGAATAACGATGTTGGGATCGTAAACACGTGTCTCCGATACGCAGTACACATCAAGTTCCAGACTTGAGAGAGCGCTTGCCGGACCAGCTTGTTGACCGGCTTGTCGGGGATTGCTGACATTGAATGCACCAGTTGTCTGGGCCTCGGAAAACATGAACCCGAACAGGAGGGCCTTCAACAGAAGGCTAGCTGTAGCGAACAGAATGTTCAATCAATGCAACACGTCCATCTCGATGACGCAGAAATCCGCTTCCATCATGCCAAAATGTCTGCGGTTAAAAATAGCCAAAATAAGCATATTGGCGCGGAATTTCGAACGAAACCGTTAGAACAGGAAAACTGGTGGATGCAAGCATTTCGTATTGACTCTTCAGTACCCAATTTGCAATAACATGAAACGGCTTTTTATGTCGAACAGTTGGTGGGGCGGGTAGGATGAATGGTCGATCGGTGGGTTAGGACAGGTCATTAAGCCCAGGGCAAGGTCAAACTCACGAACAATTGTTTCTGAATACACAGGGCTGATTTCAGTCGATTGGTTGCGACAGCCTCAGCAAACCGCGAGAATCTTGGATTGGGATGACGTAATAATGCTGGCATAGGGTTGAATGACTCGACTCAATAGGGCGGTCATGAAACCGGGAGATTTAATGCGCTTGACGTGACTCAAATACTGTGAGAAAATTTTCATTTGTCAGTTAGCCTTCTACGAAGTTGAGAGACCGTTTCGTTCTTGAGTGCAATTTTTTCGTATCCATCGTTCGCGAGGAAGCCACGGTGATAGGACACTCCCTCGAGGAAACATCGTATTTTGGCTCTATGTAATTGTGTTCATGTTTGTCAATGGCCAAACGCTATCGCCCGTGGACCATGATGACCAAAAAAATGGGGCGGTTGAGAGGTGAGAGTTTATTTGAAATGTTCGTGCCTCCCGTGGCAACGGACACAATTGTGTGCACATCAGTATGCTGGCATCCTTTTGGCCTTTGTTGCTGCCTCGACCGTATTGCCTAAAAACCCAGCGATCACGTTCAACCGTTGTGCAATCAAAGTGCTCTTTGTTGGACGGTACCTTTTTTTAAAAACCCACCCACCTTGCCTACGCAGGAAGAACCGAAGTCCTAAGAAGCATAGGCCTCCGAGTGGATGCAGTGCACCAGCCTGAACACTAGGTCAAGGTTATAGCATAGGTCAGGATTCTTAAGCGATACTAGAGAATATTCTCGAAATATCGTTGATTGAATCAGAATCCATCTTCCTGAAATATTTAAGGATATTCGGTACCGGGTAGATCAACATGCACCAGAGATGTTTGGTTTCTGAGAACTGGGTCAGAAATCCATTTTACACACAGATGATAACACTGTCAGATTACAAGGCGAGTTGGGCTACTTAGAGAAAAATAAATTTCAAAGTGCTAACTTACTCTGCTATCGTACGTAACAGTTTGGCTTAGGGTGAAAAATAAACCAGTCCTCAAAATAGGGGATGGAAAAGTCATACTGTCGTTTTCTGCAACTTTTTTTCAGGGAAGTATGATTTTCTAGTATTCTGGCACTCGGGGCTAAAGCAAGAATTGAATTTGATACCGGACATTACTTTCTATGTACTCTTGCTGTCATGTTAGCGCGCGATTTGGCGAAGTTTTGCGAAAGAATGCCCGTCAGAATGACTATGATTAATTAAAGGTCTCATTTAAATAAGTGCATACCCTTTCTAATGTTTTTCACTGAAATCTCGTTGACGCTACTGTTGTATTGTCTTGTGTCCGGGAGTGAAATCTCATCAGAAATCAGGGATCACGGTCGAAAAACGACTGGGGAATATTGATTTACGCGGTTTATTCAGGCCCAACAATTCCTTTAGCCTCAGGTTGACCGCATTCCTTCATCATACATCTACTCATTGGCTACGATCATGGCTACCCCCTATTTGTTTCACGTAAAAAGACTCGTTATTGTAAATTCGGTGCTGATGTGTCGGTGCGAAATGCTTGCATCTATCATTCCCTGTGTTCCAGTATTGTTCAAAATTTTGAAAGGAATTAACTGCTTCAAATTCTTCTGGCTACCAGGATGATTTGAGTGGGCCAAATGAGCAACAGTAGTGCTCGAAACAGTTTTAATCAGACCACTGTTCAACCGCGCAAGATGGTGTTCACGCAATCTAAAAGATAGTGTGTAATGCTCAGCACGATCAAACAGATGAGTGTACACAAAAGCCGATAGTAGAGCATAGAAGCTTATCTTTGAGTGGTGACACGGTAACTGGGTTAGACGGAAATCCAAACACAGCTGCAAGACAAGTTGTTTCAACTGAATTTTTCAGTCTACTTTCAGTGACTTCGGCCACAGTGCCTTCATTGAAAGGCAGGCTAGTAAGTGCAAATTTCTCATTCGCATACGGTGTTTTGGGTTTCAACTCGTTTACCTGCAGCGCACTGGCTAACCATCCTGCTAGATCAGGTTGCATGGTGTGAGTAGTAGACCTTTAACGTCCCGTTCGTCAGAAAATCGTACGATATATTGCTTTTGACTTGGCGAAGCGAAACTGTCAAGCCAAATATGCTGTCTATTTCAAGTCTGTTTCTTGTACACCTTTCGTTGGGTTGCACCATTTTCTCTTCTTACCACGCGCAACTCTGACCTCTGCGCTCAGAAGAACCTCGTGCGAGTAGTTAACCTTCCCATGCCCACTGCCGATTAGACCCACAAGTTAGAAAAATGATTGCTTAACTGTTGAAAAAAACACGCAGCTGATAGGCTTTGTTGACTGAGTTCCTTACTCCCTCAGATTACCGCTTTTCTAATTAGTGTTGTAATTAGCCTGATGGTCAAACACAAGAAACAAGCTTTGTTTACTACTGTGTTGTTCTTATGATACTGTGAGCATTTGTCAAACACATCCAGCCGAAGCCCTGACTTTTCACAGATGGGTCTCTTCTAAATTCATAAATCTGCCATACTACTCATTAGTAATACATGTATTACTGATGAGCAGTCGGGGATTGGGTTAATTTCAAGCTGAACATCACTCACATTTGATCGCACTTTCGCATTCAGATAGACTTTCCAGCCAGCCTCTTTCGAAACGAAACACTAGACTCGAGTTTCGCTCTTATTAGAGCTTGTCAGTAGTGCATATCCTTGTCACGGTCGGGATTTGAACTCCGGCCATTCCATTATGAGGCAACCATGTTGGGCACTGTGCCACTGACCTCACATTAGACAAGACCGAACTGTCAAATCTGAACGCTTGTGAGCAACTATCAAGTTGCCCGATCGTCACGAGAGAAGACAGTAACTGTTCTATTATCTCCAATCGATAACTGCGCGATTATTGATTCATTATGTGCTCTTGTTGTTCAGTAATGCAAATAAATTTCACTCAGAACGAATAGGTCTGTCAAATTTGAATTGTTTTATAGTTGTGTATTAACAATATTCTTTGGTTTTCCTTCTCAGAGCCGGACAAGTTATATGACGTATTTCACATTACGCTGTCTGGTGTCAGCCGTATCACCTGCAACTTGTTAAGTACGGAAAGTCCCAAAAAAACGAATTCAAATAGACCGTTTTGGTTGACGGGCGTTTTAGCCGCTCCACCAAAAGAAGATGAAGTATTTGACGAGAAGTTGTCCAACCAATTTGCCAACTGGTTGAGACAGGCGTCGCCACAACAAGAAAGAATTAAACCGTTGTTACGTTTGTCCGACCTGACTCGCCAGGATTTAGAAAAGATACACGTGAGTCTTTCACTGCTCAAACATACATAGATATAAAATTGCACGAAAACCTGTTGCAGTGTAATGACCCAGAATCCAAAGTACACCGAAGCGAAAACAGCTAAGGATGAATATGGAGTTAGAGGAAGTTTAACTTCTTATATAACCAGCGCCAATAAAACTTCCAGCAGCGTGCCACACAGCAGATGAGCCTAATGCTTTTCACTTCAGCCGAGTGACCGACAACACCCTACGGAACCATGCCTTGACGTTACAGTCCTCGATCTTGGATCACACATCACACTGATCACGTAGTTGTTACTTTCCTTTCGTCCAGTTCGTGTGAGAAGCCCACAGACACTCAAGTACTGGGTTGGCATTCATAAAATGCTATCGAATTGTTAAAGATTTTGGAACAAGAGTGATAGTCATTGTTGTGTTTGCCGGATCTGTTCAGAACATGTATCGGCTAACAACACTTACTGTCTATACGATGCCTCATCATACCTTCGCATTCCAACGGATCTAAAGCTGACAGTCTTAGAAAGGCGTTCTGATGAGATGGTCATTTGTGGCGTCAGTTTCTGAAGAACCGCACACTCTGAGACATGACACATTCCGTCCTTCCATAAAAAGGTCGTGTTACACCGTCGCTACAGATGGCCACAAGAGTTTGTTATTGCACCACAGTTCATCAATCACACCAGATGCAACAACTCGTCCACAACGTTTGTAAACGAGTTTTACCCTACCTTCTCATTAGGTAAACTATTCAAGTCGAATGAATGCATGAAATACTGTGTGGAAAACAATTCTGACCTTCGTGGCTCTCAAGTAAATCCTCCAGTTTCAGCCTGGTAATTTCACTTTTCAGGTAACTTTTCTACCTCAGACTGCAATGGACTAGTTGACCTTAGGACGATAAATGCCTTCAGGCTGAATGAAGCTTTAGGAAATTTTGAGTTTCCAATCAAGTGAAAGCTGCAGGGAATCGCAGTCCGAGATTTTGTTCTTTTTTACTCGTTGCCAGTCGAACCTAACAAACCCGAAATACGTCGAAATTTATTTCCCGGTTATCTGGTTGTCACAGTAGATCATCGCTTTGGAGTGCAGTTTGACATCTAATTTTACTCTGCTACCTGGACTGAACGATCAGGTCGTATCTTTACAAACCACCGGATCCGGCGTTGCACAAGATGCTTTCCTGACCTCCAACTTGTCAGTTCACGCACACTTCGTGCGAATTCTTGATAACATCTTTTCACCTAAATGTGCACATAGTGTGGTTTTAGATGCTTAACGTATCCTTGTTTTCTTTAGCCGTTTCACCGAACAGTTTATCTTGACTGCCGAGGTTGTCACTGTCTGAAGTCTACCGGGTATTACCTCTAAAAGTGAAATTGATATTGTTCAAAGCACCTCGATGTGTGAAATGTCTAATGAGAAGAAACGCGCAACAAAAAAGTCTGTTATCAGTGCTTCGTCACCAAGCCCAATACATTTATATGGGTTCACTGGGGCTAGTACCTCATTGGGATGAGGGGAACCAATCACTAACGGCAAGTTAGGCAGACTCGTGAAGTCTAATTATGTAACACCAATAATATGGATTGTAAACGTTTTTGAAAATGTCGGTACGCCTACGTGACAGATCGATCCGGCGTATAGAGGCATGAGCACGAGAGGTTGTGTTTTGACCAGCCGTTTCTGCGTGAATAACGGAGGTGAACGTAAGTGGATTGCAATGGCTAGTAAACAACCTTTGGCCCACTTCGAATGCGTGCCACAGACTCGATAGGCCGTCTTGGATGGATCGGCCGAGTCGTCAGATGGTTTGAGTCGACCAAGTGCGCAGCGATCGCCGATGTGCAAGCCTTTATCGACCCTAGAGCTAGCCACACCGGATGTTGCTCCCGGATGCGTTCAGGTAATCGTCTTGTTGTGTGACCCATGTCATTTGTTCCATGCAGGCAGTATGTTTTTCACGTGGAACGCAAAACTGGTATGCAAGTAAATGGAACACGTAAATGAGCTACGCTAAGTCTCCTGGTTATATTTTCAGCATCTCTATCGCCTTTCAGTGGTAACGAAATGTGGACAGGCTTCGTCTACAATTTGCGGTATACCTACCTTTGTGCTAATTACCATGTGCTTACAAATAAACTGTTCTGGATAGTCGCGGGAAAACAAGAGCCTCAAGTAGAATTACGTTGTTGCATCTTCAAAACCGAATTTGTCAGGTCACCGTCTGTTTTCATTACAGGAGAAATACCATCTGTATTCACTACCACCAGGATGGTTTTATACGGGCGCTTATTACGTGAGCATGAACGGAGAAAAGTCATTCCAACATCCAAGTGAGTCACGCGTACACTCAAAGTAAGAATGTTCCTCTGGCTGGACATGGCGCCACGGACCAGTGCCGTTTAGCTTGTGCAGTTGTGGTCGATAGGTGCGCCAGGATGACATGTAATCCTACTGCTACCCTGTATTCAGTGAAAATTCGCAAAGCGTAAAACCCTCCAGGATGGAAGTATCATCACTGGTAACAACTTACTGTCATTATATGCCCCAAGGAACAGTAAGTGGTAGGGTGGGTGACCCGTTTTGTCTAGAGGTACGTGCCAATTGTCTGACAGATGGTACGACTGTGGAGAACGACCGTGACAAAGATGACCACCATCACATGAGACAGCTCAATACTAACTGTTTGTTAGACGGTTGCAGGTTCGAACTCCGGTATATCGATAGTCCCAGTCTGGGGCTAGTCACTTTGACGGTATCCAGCCGACATGCTATCTAGTGCACTATGAGATAGTAGGTTTCCCGTGACTTAAAAGCTAAGAACGTAACGTACCTGTTATGCTGTCTTACAGTCCAAACTAGAAAACACCATGGATATATTTCCCAAAGACGCATAGTCCTATTGTACCCATTTCAGATTTTGACGCATTCGTGAGAGAATACTTGGAAGCTGAGAACACCAAAATAACAGCTCGAAACGCACGAATAACTAGCCATCCAATACCCGACCTATTCAGTGACCCTTCATGATAATATGGATGTCGCCGAAAAGTGCTCAAGACGTTTACCATACAAAGCCGAACTTACTTGATTTTGATGATTCACAGACGAAACTACTCAAAAACTCACGTTTGACTGTACTCTATGGCGTTGCTACAAACTTAAAACCTAAAAATGCATTACTGTCTTTTGAAATGTATGTCCTAAACGGACGAAAGTGACGGGAGCCCAGTCGTTGACTCAAATGAGGGAATCTATTTGGACAGAGATTCGATTTTCTAGGAACTTGATGAATAGTTAGTAATTTCAAACATCTGCCGATTAGCTCTCCGGGGTCAATGCCATTGGCAACGGTACGTTGGTTGTCAAAATTGCAGCTCTACTGCCGTACGATCTTGCAGCAAATTGTGTACGCAGTCAAAAGTAGGGTAAAATTAACTCCTGATACTAAGAACCCGACGAGCGAAATCCATGAACATCTGCGTGCAAACAGTCAACGTCAGGCCATGGCATATTATGATTACAAGCAAACGGTTCAGTGTAGTGTGTGGGGGTACTCAGTCCTCAGTGGAGCCGTGCGCTCTCTTCTAAGGAGAAGGAGTGGCGCTAGCATAATTACTTTCCTGTGATCAACCGATAAATGTAGATAGATTAAATACATCTAAACCATACCGACCTGCACATGTACCCTCCGCCTCAGGTAGTTCTACGTCTCACACAACTGACTTCCTTCCTCTAACAAGCAACGCGCTTGAAATAGCAAGCAGCCGATTCCGAGTGTCATGTGGTGCTTAAAAGTCGTGTAGAACCGATCGCTTAAATTTAACAGCCAAGGTAAGAAACGGTCTCCATTCACTTTTAAAGCAACCACCATATTGTCTCAATTGTGTATTAATCTCATACTGTATCGTCTGGGTAATCCTATCAGCCGCATTTAACGTAGTGAATGAGCAAATAAGTGCAATTGGTGGCCTCTCCTTCTGTCCCCTTTAGAATAACCCACCCGAATGTCTTTGGATCACTCAGGCAATGATCAATGATTGCTACAGATCTGTTGATAGCACAAACTGTCTTGAACAAGTAACAGCTTCAGACGACACCTCACCTCGCTGGAACAGACCTGATCCCAGAGACGGTACAGTTGTTAGCTGTGGACGACGTAGCTCCGTCTGGGATCATGGGTCCAACTGGAGTACATGTCTACATTCGGATTATGTCTTTGTCCGCTGCCGACTTATTTCTAATTGTCAGACATGACTTCCACTGGTCACAAGTGGGTACTGACCCAAAGCGACTGGCGTGCTATCTTTAGCATAAACTTGACCAATTGTTCACGTTTCATTATCGATCCACTTCGATACAGTTGGAATAAGATATTTTCCAGGACGTACTTTTGGTGTAAGATGAATTAGGAGCCATCATACCAACGATAAAATACAGAGCTGAGGGCTTGGACCCTATCTGCTTGGGGAGCCTGATATTAACTCAGCTGACACGATTCAGCGCCATGTACAGTGAGAAACAGAGTGTATCATACCAATCTGGAAATAAACGTCAGCAGGACAAATAGACTACTAACTTTGACTGTCGAGGTGGGCCGAACAAACCCGATAAGAAACACCTAAGTCAGTACAGATGCGGATAGACTGTAACCTACAACACACCCAGCAATAGAGACTTGATCATTACCAATGAATCCATTTTAAACGTTCCGAGAAGTCGGAGCTACACTAATCCCGTAGTCAAAAATAAGACAAATCACGTGGAGATGTATTTCATTAATTGCCACTAAGGCAAAGAGAAGACTGCATATGTTTAAATGATGCAAATCAACAAAATGGTACAGACTGGAACGAGGAGACTGGCGAGTTCAAGCCGTAGACGCTTCATAGTCAGGGTTCTTTTTCAACAGCACAAAACCCTCCAACGGAAGCTGCGTGACCGACAAGTACTCATCTGTGGCCAGTTCTGCACGTTCCCCATAAGACAGAAGCACTGGAGTGGTGTGCGTTTGGAAGCCGGTAATGGTTTTTGGCCTGCCCGCCTGCCCAACAACATCCACAGCCTGGCCGACGCGAACAGTGACGGGCAAAGGCTTTAAGTCTTCATCAAATGTCATCAGAAGGCGTGGTTGAATGGCAGGCGTGAGATAGAAAATGAGATAATCATGCCTGCCCATGAAAGTGATCCGCATATCCAAACAGGAGACCAGCAGTGTGAGCAGGCCGGCAATCCCCACAGGTCGGGAAAGAAATCTGTCAGAGTGCCAAGGACTGAGCGTCAGCGTGCCTTTACCCAAATGTGTCAGACCTTGAGCGAGACGAACTAGAAACAAGTTGTACGGGTCGCGACTGTGGTAGCTCGCTAGTTGCCGTAACATGGAAGCCAAACGAGCGTTGTTTGTACCTAGAACAACCAATGGTTTACAGATGCCCCCATATCAAGATTAAAACTAGTCAAATAGCGTTGAATTTCATAACCTCAATTTCATCATCATCAGAGACAATAGTGCATGAGCGGTTCGCGCTAATATCTGTCATACAGTCATGAAGGGAAGAGCAAGTCCTAGCTGGGACTAAAAGAAAGGGAGACTTGGTTGCTTAAAACAACTAATGTTTATGCTTTAACATTCAATATCAGGACGCCTACACGAATGGTCGGATTGTAAATGGTAGCTAGTCAAGTAGCAATTACCTTAACGTTTGGATGATCGCTCAGCACGTCCCCAGGACGACTGGTCAATCAAAACAAATTAACTGAAAGAGCTATTGCCCGAGAATTTGCGCAAAAACAGTGGAGGAAAACACCCGTAATGCGACCAGTAGAAAGACGGTGGGCACCGTCTACCGGGTTGGAGTTCACGGTCATCTACAACGCTGGTTAACAATGCTCTTTGACACGGCATTGTAACACAATCAGTAATGAGCACGTACTGCGAACTTGTTGGCTTTTCTGTTCCATGAAACCAAATTATTATTGTTTATTCCCTTCTATTTTTCCTCGCTACAGATTCGTACTTATTTATTACTCTGAAAATTCGTAGACCATCAACAGTAACCGACGGTAGCCAAAGCCACTGTACCCACAGGTACGACTCAAAGCTGAAATGACGTTAACTTCACATCGCCTAATCAAGGCATTTGCCTATAGGCTAAAAAAAACTACCCAGTAAAAAGCGCTGGCTAATAAGGAACAAATAGTAGTTCGCTTAACTCTGCTGTTTAACACGAACCCAGAGGTCCATTTTGATAGGTGATACACGTTGACTTACCGGCACCAACAAGGCCCATAGCCAGAATGGAATTGTAGGATAGCTCTGAATCAGCATCGTGACTGAATTTGCTCAGCGTGTCGAGAACTTTCAATTGTGGATTTGAAACATAACACATAGCCAAAGCGAGAGGAACCGCTCGTTTAATCGGGAGCTCGCCAAACCGCAACTGCAACGAATACAGAAAGAAAACAAATCAACCAGCTATCTTGTTATGCATAGGTTAATCGAGCACTGCAGGAATAAACAATCGGGCATGTTGGACTATACTGAACCAGCTGATAACTGTAAGCTCAACTAATTCACAGAGAACAGGATGAAAATCGGTTACTCGACTGGGACGAAAACGTGGATAAAGATATCCCGATCGCACGTCATCTGGTGGAAGTTCCCACCCAAGTTTGCAGACAGTGACTGATTAGTGCTAACATTTCGTGTTTGTCACTTGATATTAATCCTGTACTTCCACTCTGAGAATTACGGCTAAGAAACAAAGTATTATGGACCACAAATTTGGTGGCTTTCTATTCGTTTGAACGAGGAACTGCATACTCGATATCACCATCGCCTCAAACACTGTTGGGGAAATTGACACAAATCACACTACTCAAGTATCGCCGGGCTATCAAACCCTTGACAGAGGTACGCCAAGTGGTTGCGTTTTGAATTTAACCTAGATCATTGTAGCCGGCGAAGTTGCAACCTCATACATTTCGATTACCAATATTAAATACAGTTTTTGTCTCTGACAGTACCATTAGATTGGAGATGCACAGCAATACTACAGAAACTCCATGAGTGCTCCGAAGCTGATAGCAAATCACGTACAGATGATATAAAACACGTAAAGGCGATATCCATTTTCGGATGGAAATGTTATAGAACTTGATGTTACTATGTAAACAGCAATTGAAATAATTGATGGGGATCCCACAAGGCGTTTGACGGAGACTTCGGGCTTCCTATCGCGTTTACAATCCAATTACTTCATCCTACAAACCCTAGTGTCGGCATGTGAAAGCTAGTGCAGCATTGGGGGCATCAACAAAACTAATCACGGGCACTTTACACGGTTTGTACCTGTTTACCTCACGTGCTCCAACATCCACGGTTTTAACTGTGATTGGCCCTGTCGGCCAAGTGCTAGTAGGGCAACGGCAGTTAACTAGTTGGCAATCAAACTATTGAAATATGACTCACCAAGTGACCAAACATACGAAACGCCATATCAAGACCAACTTCTTCTCCCATAGCGATCACAGCCACTCCGAGGGCTGCTAGTCCCTGGTGTGCATGAAAATCGAAATTGACTTCTTCTTGCGTTTCTGATTCACCGACATTTGTCGTATCCATAGGTGTGTTTTGCTTCTGATCAGCATCCACGTCCACCTCATTACCCCCGTTTTCAACCATGGGTACATCGTCTTTAGCGTCCGTGTTGTTCGCATTACGCGCTCTACCGCCACCACCACGTCGCTGACGTCCACGAGCACCGGTTCGACGAGTATCTTTGGACTTCTCCTTCTCCTTTGGTTTGGTCACTGAGTTGGGTTTTTGATCCTTATTTTTCTCTGGTTCCTCATATTTCTCCGACAGAATGTGAAGGAGGTTCTGGACCTTAAGCACATTACCACTTCCTGTTAGTGCAATAGCGAAAGTTGGTATCATTAGAACAGGACGATCACACGGGGACAAGTCATTAAAAATGCCTAAAACTGACGAAATTCTTATTCCGTATACGAATGAAGTGGGATCTCAAACCATATAAAGAAATGTGCAGGCCGATAGGCACGTGATGTCAAACGAGTTTTGATAGCGGTAGCATAGAAGGCATGGCCCAAACACTAGTGCGGTCGGAAAGCACCAGGAATAAAAGCTTGTACAGAAAATGGTACACAACGATCGTTTTACGATTATTTTATGCTAACAAACGTGTGGCTATCTCATTCTATCAGCCTCCTCAACTGTCGATTTGCGTCATGAATGTTTATCCCGTTATACGCATGTCTGTCTATATTGTGATTGTCCCACACATTATATCATCACTGGCTACTAACTTAATAATTACCGTCCTTGGAGCGGTCGCTGGCACTAGGTCCGCTGATCAATCGGAATCTCACGAATATTCCTGTACATGTACATGTCACAGGCAAAATGCCTCATGGAAATATCTCCATTCGTGGTTTGTATAATTTATGCTTGAATATACCAGGGAAATGAATTATAATCCACATGATAGTGAGCATAACAAATGTTCGTACGTTTTACGTGTATCGCCGGGGTACGCAAAATAAATGTAAACAGGCAATATCTGTTTTCTAAAAAGCTTTACGAGAACGTTCATCGCTTCGCGTGATAGTCCGAAGCATTTTGTTTTCTGGGCGTTTCTGAGCACGAAAATTATAGTGTAGAGGACAACCTCGTTTTCAGTGACTCACTCAGAGACCAAGTACATCACAATCACACAGGAGAATCATTAATGGGGCAAACAGAAGATGGATCCGTGAACATCAGCCAACCAGGCTTAACAGTGGAATCACGAAGATAATCAACAGCTCAACGCTGTCTCACCTGGTAGATTCCAATCACTCTGTCAATATGATCAAGGCATTTTGCTCCATCTACCGAATTAAGACCACTGAGTCGAAGGCAATGAGACACAGCATTCTATCAACGGCCGAATCTTGTGTGATTCGCTTACACAACCCATTCCTGTGTGTCTGGAAAGGATTCGCTCGGGCTTTGGAACTGCTTTGACCAACACTCCACCCTGTAGGTCTGCTAAGATCCATTGTTCAAGTGAAGTTTCAATCGTCGCATGCTATTGATTTAACTGACCTCGCTAGGCTTCTGTTTTCTGTTTACCCCAACAGTTACTCCCTCGTGAATCTGTGATATAATTGTGATGTACGGATACAAAACACAACGATGAGTCACCAAAAACGTGTTTGTTTGTCACATCGTATTTCTCACTATTATGGGTATTTTCGCACGATTTCTGGGTAAATTTATTTACCTCTGGTTATGGTGTCTTGTCGGTTGTTTTTACTGGTCATTCTCAGAATATGCAGGAAGCGTCCTTACTTGCAAGTAGACTGAGGTTATTACACCGACGAACGACAACGTGTGCCGGTGCCGTTCAGGCGCGAAGGGTAATTTCATTTGAATTACGGCACAAACTTGTTATGAGATTGCTCACAGTCCAAAGTAGGTCTAGGGTAATGGGTACAAGTGAATTTTAGCAATCATGCGTGAAAAGCTAGCTACTAATTGATGACACAGAAATGTCCAACTCTGAAAGACGTTTATAGCCACCATGCCTTCGCATGCGTCAACGTTCATGCTTTCTGTAAAAAACAATTCACATAACCTATCAGTTACTAACAGATTCCTTAGGCTACGCCCTTCCGTATTCCGTCAATCATTTATAGCATCTCTTCCTGTAACACACGCAAACAATGTGTCTTAACTTTCAGTGATTTTGCTACTGACCTCGTTGATTCGTTAAATTCGTTTCAGAGTATGACTTGGGGATTCTGTTAGAACGTCAGGTAGCTACTTTTACAACCATTCTTATGATGGTAGATGTTTCAGTTTGATAGCGCGGACGTCGATTGCATTATCCGTGTAATGATAACATGTGAGTCCTGAATACAATCTGTCAGCACCTAGGGAGGAAATACATCGCCAGAGGTAATGAGAGGAGAACAAGAGGGTCCGACGTAAAGTGTACATGTTAATAAATTGTGTAGCACCTCCGTACCAAGTATAGATAGATGCACATCTTACACAAGCATATACGGTCTGGTCAAAGCTTTTCAGAAGATCGGGGAATCAACAAAGGGAGAATATCCTCCATGAAGAGATGAGTCAGAGAGAGTGTGTCGGCGATTTTCGAATGAGAAACAGTTCCTAAACTTAAAGGGGTCCGTTGCACGGATGCGCCCATTAGGAAGAGAACCACAATGGTGGGAGATAACTGTGTTAGCCCATAGCAGCTGATAAATCCATAACGTGCACGGGAAAGATGAAACGCAGGAATGAATCACTTTACTGATACAGTGCTTATACTACGCAAAACACTCCAGTTGAATATAGGTTTCTGCGAGATATGAATAGTTTTGTAGTAGGTGAATTCTTTGAATAAACCAACTTATTAAAGCTATGCAGTTTTAAAAAAATTAATTGGTCACCTCTAAAGAATGTGACAATTTTGTCGGACTACTCAATTTGTCTGTGTGTTGATAACAAGGTGATTTACCGAAGTGTGTAAGACGGTTCGTGTGGGCAAATCACCCAAATGATGACCTGCTGTAGGTGAAGGATAGTCCTTCAGATATCTAACAGCTCTAGAGACTTTTCCATGGTCAAGCGTGTTCAATCCATATATCATCGTGCTGCATGTTACAGTGCCCGCTGCTTGGATGACCCGAGATCCGGATTCACTAGCTGTCGGGATCGTCAATACTAACAGTATTACTAATGAGTAGTGTGGCAGATTTGTGATTTTAGATGAGACCCAACTGTGAAAAGTCAGGGCTTCGGCTGGATTCGAACCAGCGACAGACACAGCATGCCTCAACGCGGCAAGCGCTCTACCAGCTGAGCTACGAAGCCACACCGGGAGCTCGGAAATTTCACATTTGGACTCTGTTACCCACCCGTCCCACTGTCTCATATGGAATCCACCAAATGATTCAGGGGATCGACTGCCCCGGCAGGATTTCTCAAACAGTTCACGCTGGAATCCACCAACGCCACTGCTGAGCATAGAAATTGTATTACTAACAAGTAGTGTGGCAGATTTATGAATTTAGATGAGACCCAACTGTGAAAAGTCAGGGCTTCGGCTGGATTCGAACCAGCGACAGACACAGCATGCCTCAACGCGGCAAGCGCTCTACCAGCTGAGCTACGAAGCCACACCAGGAGCTCGGAAATTTCACATTTGGACTCTGTTACCCACCCGTCCCACTGTCTCATATGGAATCCACCAAATGATTCAGGGGATCGACTGCCCCGGCAGGATTTCTCAAACAGTTCACGCTGGAATCCACCAACGCCACTGCTGAGCATAGAAATCGTATTACTAATGAGTAGTGTGGCAGATTTGTGATTTTAGATGAGATAATGGGACGGGTGGGTAACCGAGTCCAAATGTGAAATTTCCGAGCTCCTGGTGTGGCTTCGTAGCTCAGCTGGTAGAGCGCTTGTCGCGTTGAGGCATGCTGTCTGTCGCTGGTTCGAATCCAGCCGAAGTCCTGACTTTTCACAGTTGGGTCTCATCTAAAATACTAACAGTGTTGAATTCGCATTCCAAATTGGTTTAACATATATATCTTACAAACGGCCCGGACAACTTGTGGACAGGCAACTGACACGGTCAGTGAGGTCGCTGCGGAGCAAAAATAAGAACGGAGTGATAACTTTCCAAGACATCGCTGAATCTAAGTGTGTTCCAATAAGAAAGACAGTCCTCAGTAAGACTATGTCATATATGAATAATCGCCACGTGGTTATATTCAAGGAAGAGAAATAACCGGTAAAACAATGACGCGCACGTCCGGAACTAGTACTGGCCAAAAAGCATGTGCCCGGAACATGGTTGTAACGGCCGCACACCATTATCCGAAAAAGGTGACGCCAACCTAAACCTGTATGCTGATCGAAATCTAGCATCAGCAAAACGACAGAAGCGGGCTTTTACATTCCAGGCCAAAGTAATGATATCAGAACTAGGTGCCAGTCCCAGGATAACAACTGTATCCAGATGAAAGATGTTCTTGATAGCGTTGTCATTGCGGTCAGTTGTGGCACAAGCAGACAAGTCAGTAGTGACGTACAACCCCTATCTATTCCGATGTCAGCGGTAAATAGGATGTCCTGTTTAAGGCGACGAGATGGCTGGTGCAGAGAGTAGTGTTGCAGGATTTCGTGGTTGTATGTAAGCACAGATAGTACCCGGTGCACCGGAGTCCGGATAGGCGAGTAACATTTCAAACCAAAGAATTCGGTCCAAAAGATTGTAAAGTAAGGTGGCGAGTGAATGGCAACGGATTAGAATTAGTGCTGCTTTTTATGAAAGCAGTGGTCCACTCCCTTTTAGCTCCCAATATGGATGGCCAGGAGCCCAGAGTTTGTCAGACTTGTGCTTGTTGGCTCGCCTGGCACGAGTGATTCTGTATGTGTGGGTATTACACCGTTTACAATGCTCCTGAGGAAGACCACCCAAGGTGGTTGAAGCGTAGAGTGTTGCAGCTTGCTGGTGACGTTGTGTTACTCCTAATCCATTTATTAATCACATGTTAAACACGACGCCCAAACTGTTTGACTTTATTCGCACTAAATTTGGTGCAGATGTCTTATTACATCGTTTAATTTAGTCCGGTTGGTTACAAGGATACACAATCCGTCACACCGCGTACAGCTTCGGTCGATGCGTGTCAGTATATTTCAGCCAGGCAGGCGAAGAAATAGGCATTCTCATACAGCTTTCCCGTAGCCCATGGAATATTCCTCAGCAGGTGGCCACTGTGTGGATACAAAGCCATAAATTGTTAAGTTACATACATAACAAACAACCAAATACAAGAGGTCAAAATGCCTCAACACATGGATCGATTGAAAAAAGAGGTATCGTAAACAAGATATAGTAGATTCACCATATACGAGCCACAAATTACGTTTCCGCACTAAATCTAAGAGCGTTTCTCATCATGGATAAATCATGTGTTTCTGGGGCCACGAGCCTCAGAGACACGCTGACCTGAAGGAGAAAAGTCTTAAAATCAGGTGTTCCATGTCTCAGTGTAGAGCCCCTGGAAGAAAAAAACGAAAGCGTCCACACAAATCCATAGGTAATTCGTTTGATTGATGAGGCGGCGGTGAATGGAGGTCTGGGTGTGTAGTTGTAAACGTCTGTCACAGGCTGACTGGAAATGATCAAGTTGCTCAAAGTGGGACAGGAAAAGTCGCGCTGACCGGAGCAATCGTAATTGATAACCAGTGTCATCACCAATGTATCGTTTTGAACACAAAAATGGCATCGAAAGTTTAAAAAGATGCTTCAGACAAAAGCCAGGAGCATGTGTTCACGAGCAAGTCAATTTAGCTACAGCAACAGGAAAATATGAAGTGATTTGAAACCAATCCCAATGACGAAGTTAAATTGGTGTTCGTAGGTACAAAGCGAGGTATGACTACAAAAGGAAAACTCACCGGCGTAGGCACAAAAGTCGCACATCATGTGAGCCATGGACTTCAGTGGCTCTGAGACCGCTTCCAAAGAAGCTAAGATAACCTCGACCTCTTCCTGCCGACCCATGCAAGTGAGAGCCAAACCGAGAGCCATAAATTTGCTGAACGCATTGCTCCAATGGCTGGTTGGACGTTCTAGCATGGTCTGTATGATGACTGATGTTACCTCGGCGTTCAACGAGCCAACAGCGATCAAACCAGCGGACAATGCGGCCAAACAGGAGTGTTGTAACTTGGCCGTGTTAACATCTAAAATGACGGGCGTTAAACAAGACAGGGCTTCGGCCTTCATGGATCCCGCGTATGCGACACCTAGACCAATGATAGCGGCTCGTGAAAGCACGTCTTTGTCGGATTCAACATAAGAGCCCAACAAGGCCAAAGCCGGATCACATTCGTTCTTCACGCCACAACTGACCACACCACAGCCGAGCAATCCACCTGCACGTGTATGATCTTCGGCTGAATAGAGGTACTTGTCAATCTGGGAAAGACCCGTGTCGACGTCCCAGAGAAGAACCCAACCTAACGTTGCTACCGTACTCATTTTAGCTGAAAGGTGGAAAACAGCGGGAAACGTTCACACACCTCAATTCATAGCAGTCTCGCAAGGTATTACGTACAAATAATTCAAACGTGGAACAAAATATGTGATTACGGTAGCCAACGGTGATTGAATACAATGTCACGAGCGTACAATATGTCTCTATTTGCATGAGCCGTTTGGAAGCGAGTTAAATTTTCATGACACTAGTAAGAACCAATTAACAAACATTCTCGATCGATCGTGCGGCCAAACAAAACAGTGAGCTTTCTGGAAGACGGATAGGCTTAAGATTCACTGCCAACAGGAAGAATTCGGTTCAGCTTCAACGGCTAGCAAGATTCACGCAGTAGGATTACACATAAGTTCGTCGTCAAAATCACAAAGCGTGATGCTTGAGCAGGAAGTGATCCAGACTGACTGAAGCATAAGCCCGCGACATTAAGTTTCACACTTGATAGCACCATACAGCTGAGTCGAATCGTCCCCTTGTTGGGAAGGAGCTGAAATAACTCACAAACAACACCACTGACCAAAAACGGAATGGCAACGAGCTCGAGCCTCGATTACTCTGACTGCTTCCATCTGGGATTGGACAATCTAATGGAATACAGTCCACAGGCGAGGAAACGCTTTACAGTATGAAATATGAAAATGTATCCCCAAACATTAGGAGGACTGACTGGACTCATGTATTCACAAGGATAAAGTCGAAAATTTTCGTGGAGCCATCAGCAAAGTGAACAGTAGATCAATCTCATTTCGTGAATTACATCGACCTACACTAGTCCACAACACATCGCACCCAAACGACCAAACTGCACGATGCAGCCACAGTTTACAATAGCAAAGCGATTAACCGATTTATAGTGGATTAGGGCGATATTGTTTAGATGTATGAAGCACCTACCCAACTCTTTCTGTTTGCACAGCCAAGGTAATTCTTTGGGTGTTTCTTGTAGCAACTTTTCTTTACCAAATCCACAATTAACCAAACCGTTCACATAGGAAGCGGCAAGATTGGCACGTGCAGAATCCAACGAAGCCGGGTTAAGAGAAGGTCGAACAGTTTCCAAATGAGACTTGTAGATATCCTCAGGCAACTATTAAAAAAGCGATTAACATGGAAAGAACGAGGAAAACAGTGAGAGTGGCTCGAAGAACGGGAAGGAAGAAGGTTAATAAAAAACGGACTGGGACAAATGACAGGCAACACATTTGCAACTGTAAAGGAGTTGTATAGAGTAAGGTATTCATAATGAAGCTTCACGGCTTACTACGAACAGAATCAAGAAGGCGGTGTATTAATTCACTAACCATTCAAGATGACGGCGCTCAATTCGCCGAATCAGTAGTGCTAATTGGCAGGTAAGGCAATACACGAAACACTCCTTCCGCGAGTCCCTGCAGCGAATATATCAAACTACATACGACTAATCCTGTGTTCATTAATTTGCCACAGTACGAACCAAAGACAACAATCTAGACACTGAAATCTTGTGTCTCTTAGTAATATCCTCTTTGCGTTCGTTTTACTGTAGCAAACCTGATGAGAGATGATGTTATTGGTCAACAAGTCGCATGTATAAGATGGGTTGAAGAAATCAACCGAACAAGATACAACCTTTGCAATAGATGAGTGAACAAATCATGAGCATAAATATGTACATCTAGTTATGTCGAATTCTCAAGATGAACATCACTCATTTGATCGCAGCGTTCGCATTCAGATAGACTTTCCAGCCAGCCTCTTTCGAAAAGAAGCACTAGACTCGAGTTTCGCTCTTATTAGAGCTCGTCAGTAGTGCATATCCTTGCCACAGTCGGGATTTGAACTTCCGCCATTCCATAATGAGGCAACCGTGTTGACCACTGCGCCAGTGACCTCACATTAGGTACGACCGAATTATCAAATCCGAACGCTCAATCAATCTCGCCTGTGAGCAATGATCAGGTTGCCCGATCGT
>QNGE01000661.1:152514-165573 GCA_008508345.1 Paragonimus westermani
TGTACATTTAACCGTCTCAGCTCACACAGTGCTCTGCTTCGTAACGAAAGCCCGAATGGAATGGCAAAAATGCTACCACCACAGGGATGTTTCCTGTAGAGAGAGGAGCACTAAACAGTTATACCCTAATCGTTGGTAGCCAAGCCTTTGCAGAAAAGCACTAGCTTATAACCCTAACTCTGAGACTAGTATAACGCTACAGGTTTGAAGTAATCACGACTGCAGTAGAGGAAACACAAGGAAACCTACATCTAAAGTTCGGGAATCAGTTTTCAGGTAAGATCTGTTATAGATTTCTCCCCTCAACGGGAGAAAACCAGCCTCGCCATAAGTCACTTATTGTTTTCTGGCAAAACTCCGCAATTTGTATTGACTTTCGTCCGAGCACAAGATTACACCGACGTCGAAGAGCCAACATTATTCACGTACCCAGATAGGACATGACCAGTAATGCGGTTTCCCCGTTGACGCTTAGATAACTATTCACTGATTAACGAACAAACGAATTGCTCATTAGTATTATCATTGTTACTGTCTACTTCCGAGTGGTCATACTTAACATTGATATACTTTTTGCACAGGCCCGTTAAAGACCAGCGGCGCGCTCAATCATTTGTATCCTGGCGGACACAGGGTTGCGGGTGTGACAACTATTGTTGGTCAACTTTGTCACGCCGTCACGCTCGTACCTCCGTTACTATAATGACGACGTTGAACACCTGCGTGCTCCTAACCCAAAATAAGGAGCGATACTCCGCCGGTGTTGAAAAACACTCAATTGTTCTTTCAAGACGAAGGAGAATCTCGCCTGTCTTTCCTGTGTGGAACATTAGCTGCGAACACTACATGTTTACTGGTCACTTGTCAGACGATTATAGCCCGCTTTCGCTCAAACTGATAGGTGTTTACTCCGTTCTGTGATCCACTGTATACGATGCGCGCTATGGCGTTACCAACACGTCGATTGGTATGCATTGTACAGAAACGGGAACGCAAAATCACGAGCAAACAGGCTAACAAAAGGTAACCACTGAGTGTGTTCGGCACCTACACATTGTGTTTTTAGTTCTGATGAACGAATATTCAAAAGTAAAGGTGAGGCGACCACCTTCGTTAACTTTGATAGTCATAGGAAAACATACTTTAGGTAGAACTTATCATTACTAAGAATGCAACAAAAAACGGTATAACAAGAATAACGACTTGAACATCTCGGCGTCAAGTAGTCACAGAACACAACTTCATTCTTTTATTATACAAACATAGCTACTTATATTCATTTTTTGTGTGGCCGTATATTCCATTTCCACCATCATCTCCGATTATATTGTGATCGGCGTAGAAAAGGAAAACTGCAACCAACATACACAAGTTCAATTTGAATTGAACCGAAAAACGTGAATGAGGTTATCAGAGGATGAACGACTGAGTGGAATAGCCAAACGAGACAGTTACCATCAAGATTACCTTTGGCTCCATAATATCCAATTCTCTTCCAAGCGCTAAGAAATGCTCCGACAGTCGAGCATTCCATAGCATCTCTGATAGATCTTCCTCTATATTTTCATCATCCGAAAGGATTACACCCTGTTTTCCCAACAGGTAAGCAAGCTGACGCTGAACGCTCAGCATACAACTGGAATCTGTGGATCTCGCTTGGGCTGACCCATTAAAAATGGTCTGAGTGAGATCCATGTCATTTAGGCGTAGAGCGCAACGCATCGCATTTCCAAGATCGTTGAATTTGCGGTAAAGCGTAGTTGCACATTTGAGGACCTACACATAACATTGAAAAAAATGGACCCACTGGTGAAATAAAAATCCGCAAAATGTAAACAAGCTGACCTCAGATTTAAACACCGCAGGTTTAAAAATGAAATGCGAAAGCTTCACCAACATCATCAGCAGTTGACAATGATACATAGCTGTCATGCAGTCTTGGGAAGAATAACACACGAAATACGGAAGCCAGTTTCTAACGTTTAAACTCAAACTACTCATAAACTAAAACTCAGGTTGGCGGCAGTGATTTCCACTTAGCATTAAACAAACGTTTAGCGTTTTTAGTCCATCATACTACAATGCAGCAGCCAGCTGCCCATGCCACAGGATAGTACATGTAACACTTAGAATGAAGACGTGTACATTCTTTTTTTACAAATTCAAACAGACGCCAGTGAACAACTAAAAGAGTTAACGGAAAGGATTTTTAATTCCTGTAAACGACGGTCTAATTCACGGTAGTCTGTCGCGTAATATAGTATGTAAACTATCCAGTGTGCACTTCGAGCTATCGGTTAAAAAGCTTGATGCAAGCAACTTATCATTTAGTCACAAGGATTACGAACCTGCTCAAAAAGCAGTGGTTCGAACAACCGTTCACCGCAACAATGATGTGGCATGAGCCAGAAGAAATAGGGTTAATAAAAAAAGAAATGAACACAACAGCACTAACTGGAATTAGAAACGTGGCAGACATAGGTACGTCATTGAGTGTGGTATGCTACCACTACGGATGACGTTTTTAATCAGTCGTTTAACTGATCTCGAAGTTCCCGATCATGTAGGCTACGTATGCCTATTTCACTTAGCACAAGAGTTAAAGGTTTGGTTAGGTGACGCGTTTCTTTAGGACGTAGGCAGGGCAAGTGGTGCAACGCCGTTCAATCAGGTTTCGAGGGTATCAACATCCTAGAGGCTGTACAAATCTACGGGTAGAACCGAAACCGATATAATACAGTCCACATTGCCTGAGACCGATTCAATGTCGAGTGAATAGTTATGTTTTAATCTATCTGGATAGTCAGATTGTAACCGTGTGGTTGGATGCTAGTACGTTTCACTCTATCTGACACCCTTAGAGTCTGATTCGTTTGAACGCTACGACCGCCATATATGGCCGTCATATCCGATTCACCTTCTGTCCTGACTACTTTTGTTGTAACTGTTCAATGTCCTGCGAGCGTGTAAACAGATAACGGAATGACAGTCAGTGAGACGACGTATAACGGAACGATAGTCAACGGTAACGAACAGCGGACTACGGAATATGCACGACTAGTTTGAAACTTCCCGGCCAACCCAATTATCCGAGGCTAACGCATGAACACACAGAGAAGACTGGCCTCCGGACGGAGATCCTCTGTCACTCAATTCGAAGACAACACGGTCACAAACCAGATCATATTTAAAGGGTTTGTGACCAATAGGAAGACCAAATGATAGGCGGACCAAATGATGAGCCAAACAGTACAGTGATGCGCGTAGGTGGGATGCCAGAGATTTGTCACAAGGGTTGAAGGACGAAGCGGTGCACGACCGTGCCAACTATGAAGGTTACACAGAAGTGCACTTTGTTAGTCTTTGTTGCACAATATTTTCAGGGAATTGGCGACTTCCCTGACAATTTTGTATGGTAAGTACCTGCCACATACAATCAGAGCCTCTGTGGTTTACCTTCCGAGAGGTTAATAATAAACGCTGGTGTCCCAGTCCTCTCCTTATGTAGTGGAGAATTTGTTATATAATCGTACGTACCTACGATTGATTTCGTTAATGTAGCAAGAACGACTCATTAGTTTCTACACACCGTGACTATGTAGTCGCTTGGTCACCATGCGATTTTGCCACACAGTTGGTGGTCCCGATAAGTGATGCAAAGGGCGGTAAACGTTCAGTTAGAATGCAGAGCACGTGACACAGCCATCGCTGACTGTGCAACTGAATGTTTGTCTAACAGACTGTGTGTCCCAATCTACTAGAAACACGAATGGCGAACCACTCCATTTTTCACATGATCATCTCAGTTGGCTCAGGCCAATTCAGGTAGACAATGATGGTCAAACATGGTGCGTCAACATTTTCAGCTCTAAGCCGTATCCCATGGGTGAGCTGCTGTTGGTCCTGATGGCGAGCCACAAAATAGCGGAGTAATGAATAGGTACGGATGTCAGGAGAGAAAAAGGAAAAATAATGAGGCTTCATGGGAAAGAAGACTCGGCAATTTTGCGAATACAATTCTCACACTGACTACAACACGAGGCCATGTCAGTGTTTCCAACCAGTGACATGGACGGTCGCGAACCATCAACCAGGTAGACTGTACCTTCTAACCTTGCCTGTGGAGATAATCAAGACTTGCGTGGTGCGAGACCACATCACAGCCTGGCGGCCATGAGATTTCCAGCAATCAGCAGCAACCACAATGAACAATGCGCAGTGTGGCAGATTCACCATCGGTATACAACATACGTGATCGGATCAGTGAAGACCGTGTATTTTCATTACCTGGGTCGTGAAGTTGCATAACCCTCACGTTGTTCACACATACACGGTCTGCCCATTTGAAGCCGGCTAACTGGGGGAGGTCAACCATGACCGAATACCGAGAGTTTGCTGATATCTTCACAGCGAACAGGAGACGATTTCCAAACACAGTGAAATAAATTGCACACAATCAATATACGTATGCCATTCCCTGCAACGATAACCAGAGGTCGTCGTGACGGCACTAATGAAAAAGGCAACATACGTCCTTCCTACTCTAGCTGATACATGCTGAAAAGCGGGTGCTGTTCAAGTATATGAAACCATTAACAGTTCCAAGCGGGCTGCTTATAGTGGGAATGCCTCAGTCCTACGGTAACATGCATTTTGAAAGTTAAAGATACAGTCCACACCGACAAACCCGATGACTCACCCTGTTCAACATGTTCTGTATACTTTTGGAACACGGATTAAGGAAGACTGTCTTCTGCATAGTTCATGTCGTTCAGCTGGGTGTTGAGAAGAAACTAAGCACTAATCAGCTACACGATCACGGATGGCCCTAAACAGATTCAGAATCCCCATAGTAGAAATCGTTCCTTGCGGGTGGTCAGTAGGCTTGGTCTCTTGTTTTAGGATTAGATACAACCAGGTTCTCTCAGTTCCCGTTGCGTTGTGAATCTGGTAGAGTTCCTAGCTTGTTAGGTGTGTGGTCGTTCGTTGAGTGTGGTATTAACGATGCGCAAGTTTGACTACCGGTCGCGGTGAGTGCACTCGATAGGTGAAGTTCGCGAGATGCACAAACTTGCAAAAGACGATCAATATCGTTGGCAAGTCGAGTCTTGACAAACATCAATCAGCCTCTCCACTTTTCGAGCAGGACGATCAAGTAAGTTCAAATAATCAACGAACGAATTTCTCTGAGTACTTTGTCTCACCCAAAATACCCAAAAGGGCATCACAGATGTTTTTGGTGACACGGGAGCACAGATATGTACGACCAACGCCTGTCCAGGCGGTGTCTACAGCCTTTGACTGACGTGCTGAGTTTAACAACGCACAAGCGATAGTTCACCGGGATTCACTCGAACAGGCTTTGCACCATCTTGGAACTTGGTGCAATCCCCCAGCTTATCCCGACTGGAAGATTCGGCTTCATGAACGCTCAAGCAGTCACGACGGCGAACAACCACTTCCGGCTATTCCGATCGGGATCATGAGGGATTCATTAGACTTTTATAGAAAATTGAAATAGGATGACGCAGAATGGTAATGGTCATGGTAATTGTGTGGATAGCAGTTCAACGTGGCAGCTTATTTGTTTGTGTATGTGTGCTCCATCCACTTGACCTCCTCCGTTACTCTAACGTGGTTGTCCGGTTTGCGTATTGCATCGATCCAAGTCAGACAGACCAATGGGGAAGAGACAGTCAAAAACCTGTTCGGCTCATGTTTGTATGTCGCACGACTGTGTAGAGGTGTTTAGGCAGTGAGGCACGGATCTGAGTGTACAGCAGAAGTATATTCATGGATGTGATACCGTATTTTTCCGCATATGGAAGCATGGGGTTAGAAGAGGTACCATCAAGCAAAGAGCGCCCCGATCGCCAAACTCTTCACAGTGACCACCGGTTCCTCATCCCATGCGGTCGAACAAAACCCGTATCAATAATAAGTCTGAAGCAGATTTACGTGAATCCATTGCGAGCAGAGGTAATGGGAATCACATAGTAATGTCTTATTCACTGCGCCCTCGGGATAAGCAAGCTCCTCACTGCCTAATGAGTCAGACTTCTGAGTCAATGGCTTCGAGTAGGGCTCTCCAAGAAAACCCTGTATTCTGTTGTCTCGCAAGCCAGACTTTTGAATCTGACACTCGAAATGAGGTCCCTCAAAGCAACCCATTCCAGAACACAAGCAATCAGGAGGTATCAAGAGTTATCGTTTTCTCACCAGTGATATCATTCATTCACTATTACTTTCCCCTTCTATTTCACCCTCCAAATTTCCTTCCCTGTGCCCCCGTTGATAACTGTTTCCTGAAAACAACACAAACGGTAAACACTGACGCATTCAATGTCCGTCAACAAGCTGATCTGGCAAGCGCTCTCTCAAGTCTGGAGTTTGATGTGTGCTGCGTGTCTGAGACACGTGTCTACGATTCCAACATCGTTATTCACTCGAGCTCACCAAACGCTTCGACCTCAGTGTATCTAGAGAGGCCGAACCTGAATCTCGTAGTCAAGCTGAAATGCGAGTCACACAGAGATCCAGAGAAGAACAGTGTTTGCAAGATTGGTACCCATTGAACACATTGGATGAAGTCTATCAATGCAAATCAAAAAACGTTGTATTTTCATTATATCGGCATACGCTTCAACGGACGGCTATTCGGATGCCGTCAACCTTGTTGATCTTCTGAAGCAGAAAAAACACTCTGACATCATAACACTAGCCGGCGATTTTTAATGCTTTTCGAGCCAACACAACTGGTGAACACGGACGCCTGTAATGTCCGCACGCTCCAAAATATTGTCCTGAAAAGCATTCCGTTGGATGCCGAACGACACCGTTTTCACTTTGAGATGTCTCGAAAGTGCATATGAGTGTATCGATATCATTCTTACGTGGCTCAATGCTAGTTTAGGATTAAATGCATTACATTACTCTGCCAATCCTAACGATCGACGAAGCTAACTGTTTCACACCAAACTAGTTGGGCGGAGCGTGGAGACAGAGACATTGGATTAAAGTTGCAAATGTGCAAGAGCTTAAGCAAACAGGCAGTTTAATTAGGTTAGGTCAGCGAACGTCCAGTGCACGCACCTGAAGCATGGGTTTGTTTGGCAAAGTGTGGTCTGTTCATTCTGGGTCACAACTCTCCTCTCCATCGCCCCAGTAAACATCAGTTGCCGCGATTTACTGGTGCTTGTTGACCAACTCGATTAAAAGGCTTGTAGGTGCGAAAATTCGCGCAGCTTCCTTACGGCTTTCACTGCTCTGCGTCATCAAATGCGCTCACTGCACAGGCAACTCGGTCAAACAGCACTCACGCCATTGGGCAAGATTAGCCGCCATCTCGCATAACGTCTCCAACCACCGACTCTGTGAGTCACGAGGTCTCCAGCCCAAGAGACGAGTACTATCTGCAGTGGCCGAACTCTTCGTGAACCACTTCATTTCTCTACGCCAGGTCATTATCTGTCCACCTCGAACCTTACGCTAGTCGGACGCAGCGTCGGTAGGGTAATCGGTGTGGCAGACGACCAGCTGGCATCCTTAATACATGACCTGACAATCCAAGTCTGTGCAAATGTAAGGATTGAGCAAAGGAACTCGTTAGACAACCAGTGTCGAGCGCTCGTCACTTACTCGCTTGTGCCGCCCGATACAAACGATCGAACGCAAACATCGATGGTTAAATATGTGAAGATGGTTCACGTCTTCTAATTTGAGCAGCCAAGTTTCGTTACCGTAAAGTAATACGGTCCTCACAGTTGCCTTATACATGTGACCCTTGAGCCTCAGAGAGATGTTTCTGTCGCCAGAAGTGTCCTAGATTAGCGAATGCCACCCAAGCCTAAGACATACGCATTTCTACTTTATTCCCTACACCTCCGCCGCCCCCGCTGATACAGCTTCCCAGTCATATAAACCGGTCAACAACCTCCAGGACTTCATTATTTAACATTAAGTCTACGCAGTCACAACATTTTTGCGGAAGCACTTTACACTTCGAGGCTGCAAAGCGCATTCCGAAGCATTTGGCAGGACGCGAAGTAGCGCTTAACATTGTTCATGCTGTTTGAAAGTTGCCAAACAGTAACAGTCTGTTGTCTGATCAAGATCAGTCAGTCTTCCATCTCATAGGAGGTCCACGCCGGCATCTTGCGAGCGGTGGAGACAATTCTCCATTATATCATCCATCACAAAATGAAACAGAAATGGTGAAAGTGGACAGCCCTGACGTACGCCGCTCATGGTGCTGAAACTGTCAGGCAGTTCACTATGAACCACAACCTGAACCGAAGTATGGAAATAAGACGCCGACAGTATGTTCACATACATGGTCGGTACACCCCTACGTTCAAGAGACTCTAAAAGTGTAGATCAATCCACCCAATCGAACGTACCTTTATAGTCGAGAAATGCGGCAATTGTTGGACGGCGGTACACACGACGCTGCTCCAGAATTTGAGGAAGAGTAAAAATGTGATAAATGTATCCTCGTCCAGGGTGGAACCCTATTTATTCTCCCTTAACCTTTGCCCCCTGAGCTGCAGTGAGTCGACGAAGTAGAATGGATGCCAGAACCATAGCGATGTCTGGGGTCAAACTAATTACCCTATGGTTTTCGCAAGAGCCCCTGGTAACATTCTCGAATATGATTACTATTGAGTGATCTCACAGAGAGATGGTATCCGTCGTCCACACAAGCTGGAAGAACCGAATCAAAGCCTCCATTAACGCCTCCCCACTTTCTTTGAAAAGTAGCGGCACGAGATCCCCTATGCCAACAGCTCCGTTACGCTCGAGAGTCGAAATGTAATTGTAGACCTCCGTTTTAGTGGTTGATCCTAAATTCACAAACCAGGGAGCTACTTTACAGGTTTATGGTGGCAACGAAGTAGAAGCAGGAGACCAACTGAATTGACCTTCAAAGTGTCCCTCCCAACACTCCAATCTTCTGGACTCACTGTAGAGGAGTGAGCCGTATGTCTAACTTGGGACCAGTAGTGCGGATAAGCGTGAAGAATCTGCCGGTGTTCCCAGAAGCAAAGCTTCACGATCAGCAGGTACACTAAACCTGGGCTTTCCACGGATATCCCTCTTAAACATGTTCTATGAACTGCCAGGAGGTATCTTCTGTCTGGTATCTAACAACTCAAGGGAATTCTCTAAGGTCCAATGTTTGTTCATCTCACAAGTCCTCGTGCCGCATGCTACAGAAACTGCTTCCTGAATGGCCTGTGAGACCTGGGTTTAACAGCCATTAAGATATTCGAGACGAGGGCTGTTTTTTAAGCTGGTTTGGTACCTATGCTTTACCGATAGCATAGCCAGTTTCTAAACAGCCAGCCGTTGCTGTCGGTGGGGTCGTTATCCAAAAAAAGTAAGAACAAAGCGGCAACGTACCAACGCATGCTCTGAATCCAAGTATGTGTTCCAATAAGAACGACAGTCCTGAATGGGGCCCGCCACATGTAACTAACAGCTACGTGGTCTATCTGAGACCAAGCCTGATATAGAGAAAGAGAGTGCCAAGTATAACAATGACGCGCACCATACCTAGAAACAGTGCAGGCTAAAAACAGTTAGTACTCAGCGCACAGTTGCAACAGTCGCTCACCATTATCTGAACGATGTGGTGCCATCCCAAACCCGTCACCTAAATAAGACTCGGCGTCACCAAGGTTACCAACCCCGGGTTTTCAACTTCCGTCAGAATAACTATATCTGAATCACGTGCCGACCGAAGGAGATTGGCGAAATCCGAATAAAAAGGCGTCCTTGACACCGACGTCACTGCAGTCAGCTGGAGCACAATCAGACACAATGCAATGACTTCTGAAAGTTTTGCGTCCACAGTGGGTCTTAACAGAACCTGCTAATCAGATGGCACAGTCTGCTGTAACAGGAATTCAATCTATCAACGCGGCTGAGACTGTAATGTTGAGGGCTATACCTACCCCAGCCTGACCGATAACGGTGGCCGTGGAGTCACCCGAAGTGTATAACCAGTATTGGGTAAACAATGCGGGTGCTGTTAATTCCATACGTTGACTATTATCTTCGATTCTAGTCTCTGAAACGCACCACTCTTCGACATATAACAGGTCTAACGTTCGTGTGAGAGCTGCCTGTTGACCTGTCTGTTTCAGGGTACGAACATTGAAAGCATCTATATTAATTCTAGGTCTAAGCGAGGGACGACGGAGGTATGAAGCTGAATGGTGAAAAATGGGGATTACCGACACAGTGTTACTACGATTAGTTGTTGTGGGACCTGCAGAGTAAACACCATAAATAAGAGTTGGGAGAAGTCTGGGGGGTAAATTTGATAGGGTGGTGCTCGTGGAGATTCAGCGGTAGTTCGTTTTCGCCTACCCACCTTCCTATATGCAGCAGACAGGGCGACCCGGTGGTTTGCACTGCAAGACGGCCGATGCGGTATGGAATTAACGGTGTCCTGAGTATTCATGACTGTATGTGGGTTGAGATACTGTCAGGAAGCCCAGACACAGACAGGAGAAGGAATAGGGTTCTCAACCAAAACCTTTGGCGCAAAATCCTGTACCACAAGGCAGCGGGTGAGTGACAGAGTACCAGAAATGGTACTTTATCCGTGAAAGGATGCCAACCTTTTTTCCATAACTCAACTCGGAGAACCAGGAGACTGTGATTTGTCAGACCTCTACCTACTGGCCTGCCTGGTATGAGTGACTCTATCAGTGTGTTCGTCACACTGTCTACTTTGGCCCAATAGGTCGTCGATATGCGCAAGCCATCACATCGCGTCAAGGTTCAACCTCGTTGTGAATTTCCGTCATTTTATTCGCGTTTGCTTATTAAGCTGTTAATTGGTAGAAACTGTCGGAAGCAACAGCAGCCAGAGTAGTACGTTCGGGTGTAGTGAAATACCCGGAATGTGTGCAGGGAAGGGCAGGTTGCTAATATGATCATCCAAACGGCCGGTTAAAAACATCATCCGATACGGCAGCGTATCACAATTAAGGGTGGGCTTGTATTCATAACGACAGCTTTTCTCGCAATGTAAATGTCTAGCTTTATCATCAAGTTTGTTTCTTCCGAGGCACTTTACTTAATTACTCACTCACTTACTTACTTACAGCTTATAGAACCACGCTACCGTTTGACCAGGCTCACGACCAATCACAAACGAGCGCAGTAATCATAGCTTCCTAACATAAGTGAGCGGGAAACGTCTCTTCCAGAGAAAACCTGCGTTAACTTCACTTTTCATTATTTGTCCAAACGTGGGCGACACTCGAGGTGTATCCAATAGGCTGAATCTGCTAGGGGTGTTTATGCTAATATGGAGGCCAGTGAGTCAGAAAGTGACGAGTATTCAGCAAACGGCAACGAGAAGACTGAGAGGCGAATGTGAGTGCGCACAGTTGAAACGGTGAAAGAGGGCTATGCGCTGACCAGATCCAACTCGCGTCGATAAAGGGCACCTTTTGTCCAATAAGGCAAATGTTCAAATATGAATTAACGCACCGACCCGATGTTATTGCGGTTTAGATAACGTGGACGGTCACAACCCTGTTCATCGCGGCGACCAAGAGCTTAACAGTTCGTAGCTACTTTGCGGTTTTTTCTAACATCTAGTAGCCACACTGAACAGTGAGAGGTGGCAGGCGCTTCATCAGCGTATGAAATATGAGTCCCAGCCAGCGAAGACTGCATTTTCACAATCTCAGTCATTGTTCGCTAAATTATACATATCCAGTGCGCGCTGACGGACTGCCGCGTCGGACGCAGTCAATCCATTTGGTGCCGGTTAACTGGTGGGCACAGCCGTGGCCAAATACCGAGTCAACATGCACTTTCCGCAACAGTTGGTCAAGTCTCCGAAAGAGAACAAAAACTGGATGCCCATACGCATTGCGACCTCTAGCTTTTATCATCATTATGACGCCATAAGTGACGAAGTGTTAGAAGACACACCTCTTAACGAAACAGCCAGGACACATCACGTCACTTCGACCGGCCGGCCCAGTTCGGATGGAATGGCCGTGGGTGGTGGAATGGCTCTACTCAGCCAATCAGATTGTAGCCGGACGGTCAAACGCCTGTGTGCCATCTGGACTGTTTACACACGCCGCCTTCTGATGCCCCCAGTAACGTGATTTGTTCTGACACCGTGACTGCCATACATGACTGTTTCATTTGATTCGCTCTGTGTCTGTCGGCCATTTATGGTAATCGTTTCCTCCTATAAATCTAGGGCCTCTGTTGCCTAGTTTTGTCCCGATCCTCGAACAAACGCTGTTACCTCGCCTCTTCTCATTTCTCGGATTTGGATCAAGTGACTAAGCTCGTAACCAAGGCGACGATCCAATACGAAGATCGGAAACCACCTTGCGTGAAGTGAAAGTTAAGCATCAGTGAGAACCGCTGATGCATTGCTACCTACGACGAAGATGATGTTCTTGTGGACACCTAATAAGCAGCATTACAAGCTGAGGTGAGACTATCCAGTTACGTGAGGCAGTCGACAATGTACAATGACGTGCCTACAATAATATTGTGGAACCACTTCAAGCTTGAAAACACGAAGTGCTCGCAGACCAAGTGAGTCATTTATTGGGTTCAGCATAGTCTGCAAGTTCTTTGCGTAAGAACCACGTTATACAGTGTCGTACACGTTCTATCAGGTAGAAGTTCCACTCCGGGATTTTCGGAGACTCGGAGTGTTCCAGCTAAAATACCGTCCGTCACAGAGTTGAAAAGAAAGAAGAAAATCGGACACCTCTGCCGAACGTCACTTGAAGTAGAGAACACTTGAGACAACTGCTCATAAATGCGCGCCATGCACTCAGAACTGACGTACAAATTCAACAGATTAATACACTTCACTGAAACTTCTGTGTGACGGAGACGGTCCCAAAGAGCATGTCAGAAAACTGAGTCAAATCATCATCATCATCATACATACATCAGTGTTTAACACTAATGCTTAACTGCCACACAACCATGAAGAAAAACAAACAAACCCTATATAGAAAGAGAGGAGGAAAAAGAAGGGGACGGGAAGGGACCTAACTA